>SJYC01144873.1:0-36646 GCA_006408675.1 Madoqua kirkii | reverse complement strand
AGATTATAATTATATTTACAACACAGTTTTAACTTATATGGAAAACTGTACTTAATGCAGTGATGTGTATTATGCATTACTGAGGTTATTTTTATTTTGTCCAGTTTTTTTTTGAGAAATGATTATATATATATCACTGTTTAAGGCATACTGCATTGTGGTCTGATTTACATGTATTGTGAAATGATTACCACAGTAGGTTCAGCTAACATCTGTCTTTTCATATGGATACAAATGAAAGAAAAAAAAGAAAAAAGGAAAAAAAATTTCTTTGTGATAATGCTTAGGATAAACTCTCTTAACTTTTCTATATATCATACAGGAGTGTTAGCTATAGCCATTCATGTTGTAATTTACACCCCTAGTACTTCACTCACCCCTGGAGAAGGAAATGGCACTCTACTCCAGTACTCTTGCCTGGAGAATCCCATGGACGGAGGAGCCTGGTGGGCCACAGTCCATGGGGTCGCGAAGAGTTGGACACGACTGAGTGACTTTACTTTCACTTTTCACTTTCCTGGACTGGAGAAGGAAATGGCAACCCACTCCAGTGTTCTTGCCTGGAGAATCCCAGGGATGGGGGAGTCTGGTGGGCTGCCGTCTATGGGGTCACACAGAGTCGGACACGACCGAAGCAACTTACAGCAGCAGCAGTACTTCATTATCTTATAACTGGAAGTTTGTACCTTTTGAAACCCCTCACCACCAAACCCTAGCAACCACTGTTCAGTGAGTTCAGCTTTTCTAGATTCCACATGTAAGTGTGACCACGTAGTATTTGTCTTTGTCTGACATTCCCCTTAGCATAGTACTTTCAAGGTCCATCTATGTTGTCACATAACAGTAGGAATTCCACAATTTTTTTGGCTAAGTGGTATTGGTGCACTCGTGTGTGTGTGTGTGTGTGTGTGTGTGTGTGTGTGTGTGTGTGTGTGTGTGTTTGTGTGTGTGTGTGTGTACACCTCTTCTTTGTCCATTCACCATTCACCTACTGATGGACACAGGTCTTTTCCTTGTCTTGGCTACTGTAAAAAAATGCAGCTATGAACATGGGAGCAGAGATATTTTTTCAAGTTAATATTTTCATTTCCTTTAGGTATTTTCCCAGAAGTGAAATTGCTTAATCGCTTGGTAGTTCTATTTTTAAGTTTTTGATGCTCCACACTGTTTTCTGCAGTAGCTGTACTAATTTACAGTCTCATCAATAGTGCACAGGGGTTCTCTTTTCTTTACTTCCTCACCAGCATTTGTTATCTCTTGTCTTTTTAATGAAGGCCATTCTAACAGGCATGAAGTGACATCCATTGTGGTTTTAATTTGCATTTCTCTAGTGACTAGTAGGGGGCTTCCCTGGTGGTTCAGACTGTAACTAATCTGCCTGCAATGTGGGAGACCAGGGTTTGATCCTTGGGTCTGGAAGATCCCCCGGAGAAGGGAATGGTGACCCATTCTAATATTCTTGCCTAGAGAATCCTAAGGACAGAGGAACTGCCCATGGAGCTGCAAAGAGTTGGACACAACTGGGAGATTAACACTCATGACTAGTAACTGTAAGCATCTTTTTATGTGTCTGTTGGGTTTTCAAATATCTTCTTTGGAAAAATGTTTATTCAGGACTTTTGCCAATTTTCTAATTAGGTTTCTGTGTTTGTTTTTTTTTCTTTCTTGTATAGAGTTGTATGAGTTCTTTACATATTTTGGATATTAACCACTTATGAGATATATGGTTTTTAAATATTTTTTCCCATTCTTTCAGTTGTATTTTCATAAAGAAATTATTTCTTTTGCTGTGTTTTTAGTTTGGTGTAGTATCAGTTGTTTATTTTTTATTTTGTTGCGTGTGCTTTAGATGCCATATCCAAAAATTCATTACCAAGACCCATGTTAAGAAGCTTTATTACTATTTTCTTCTAGGAGTTTATGGTTTCAGGTCTATGTTTAAGACTTTAACCCATTTCAAGCTGGTTTTTGTGAGTGGTTTAAGATATAGGTTCTGTTTCATTCTTTTACATGCGAATATCCAATTAGCCCATCACCATTTATTTAAGAGAATGCCTTTTCTCCAGTCAATATTCTTGGCTTCCTTGTCATATATCAGGTGATTGTGTCTTTAGGTTTATCTCTGTACTCTTCATTCTGTTGCATCAATTTGTAGCCTTGGGGTTCTCTTTTCCCAGTTTTGAAACAACCTGTTGTTCTATGTCTGGTTATAACTGTTCCTTCTTGACTTGCATACAGATTTCTCAGGAGGCAGATAAGGGGGTCTGGTACTCCCATCTCTGTAAGAATTTTCCACAGTTTGTTGTGATCCACACAGTCAAAGGGTTTTGTGTTGTCTGTGAAACAGAAGTAGATGTTTTTCTGGAATTCCCTTGCTTTTTCTACAGTCCAGCGGATGTTGGCAGTTTGATCTCTGTTTCCTCTGCCTTTTCTAAACCCAGCTTAAACATCTGGAAGTTCTCGGTCACGTACTGTTGGAGCCTAGCTTGAGAGATTTTGAGCATTACCTTGCTAACATGTGCAATTCTGTAGTAGTTTGAACATTCTTTGGCATTGCCCTTCTTTGGGTCTTGAATGGACACCTTCTTCCTTCATGTACTTAAGCTAAAAAGCTAGACTTATTTTTAATTTTTTTTTCTTTCCAGTCCAACCCACCAGCTAATGTTTGGCTCAACCTTTAACCTATACTGTGATCGAACCACTTGTCACATCTTCCATCATTCTCAACTCACCCAGGGCACTGCTATTTCTTACCTGGACTACTGCAGAACCTACCTGACTGGTCAGCCTACTTTATTTGCCCACCTACAGTGTGTTCTTCATATGCAATTTTAATCTACTTGCAATGTAAATTGAGTCATTTATTTTAGTCTCCTTATCAGTGCTTTCCAGAGACTTCCCATGATATTCAGGATAAAAGCCAAAGTATTTTCTATGACCTATGGGAACAAAACCTGGCCTAATTTCCTACCCTAAACCACTTGGCTTTAACTCACCTTGGATTTCTAGGAGTCTTAAGCAGGTCTTAAGCAGGTCAAATATCCTGTATCTGGATCTTTGCAGCACTTTTCCTACTGTCTGCCACAAGCTTTTCTAAAACTTTCTCATGTCTGTTTCCTTTACATCTTCAGATTGCTTCTCAAATGTCACCTTATTGAGACATCTTTCCTCTATGCATTTCTGTTCTCTTCCTACCTTGCTGAAATTATGATTCTTCAAAAATGTGATATATCACTACCAAAACCTTTATGATTCATTTAATAAATAAGAGGGATACCTAATTTATCTTCTCACACCTTATACAGATAGAACCTGGTACATAACTGACACTCAGTGAGTGCTTGTTTAATGAACAAATGAATCTGTTAATGCTGTGTGGCTTTGTAATTTTTAATGCATGCAGGAAATTGGTAGTAATTTCTTCTCATAATGTTATATCATAGGCAGTTTGAAATTGTACCTTTCACTTGAATAGTTCTTTATTCTTTCTTCAGATATGTAATGAGAATTTTTTGTGAGGTTTGTTGTTGAAAGGAGAGGCCCAGGCCACATCCCAGGACTCTTGCTTTGGTCAGGTTGTTGTTTTTTTTTTTTAACCTTTCTAAAAATCTTTTTATCTCACTTTTCATTGTAGAAGCAGGGATAAGGCTTCCTACCTGTTGAGATTAAATAGAGATAGCGAACGTATTGAAAGGTGTCTGTTACAGAAACCAGTGAATATTGAGTTCTCATCACATGACAAGCATTCTTACCATTGCTGCATGCTAGGCACAGCCTTCACATACTTTACATTGTATGCTTTTAAACTAGGAATAAACCTGGGCATGTGATGGATGTATAATGTAAAAATTCACCGGGTCAGGGGTCTGAAGACCTGGCCTCTAGGACAGGCTCTGTCACTGTGACTATGTCACACAGCATGTGAAATCTTAGTTCTCTGACTAGGAGTCAAATTTGCAGCACCACCCCCCTCCCCGTCCCGACAGTGAAGCACAGAATCGTAACCACTGGACTGCCAGGGAAGTCCCTAAAGTATAATCTCTTTGAGCCTTAGCATCTTCATATATAAAATTAGGGGTGGGAGGAGGCATCAAGTGTGGGGAAGGAGTGCATTTTTTAAAATTTCCTAAGTCCCATTATAGTCTGCAATTCCTATTATTCTGTGTGCATGAAACGCTGTTCTCCAGTCTCAAACTGTGGAGGGTTTCTTTGGCAAAGTTCATGTTTCTAAGTGAACATTTCTCAGTGTTTAGTTTGTATTTCTTCTTTGTGGGGTGTTGAGATAAGAGTGTGAGGTGAGAGCCACTGGAAAAGAAACCGATGTTCTGAGAGTATTACAATTCTAGTTTATCCAAGATGTTAACTATAAACAAGTATTGGAAGCAAAGGCAATTTGCCAGCCTCCTACGCTTGATTTTAGAAAGAAGGCCAAATGTGATCTCTGTCGTAAAGTTGATCATTTTGGTCTTTAGTCATGTGTTAACAGAAGGGTCAAATTTTAAGTCTTTTTTTCATGTTATTAACTAAGTCTCTTAGGATATTTTCCACATTTAATTTATTTAATTGAACTCTGACATCCCCCTAAAATCAGCTGTGGGACACAGAATAATGACCCCCAAATTATCCATCTCCTAATTCTTAGAATCTGTGAATATGTTATCTTGGGGGGCAGAAGGAACTTTACAGATATGGATATGATTAAATGAATGATTTTGAGCTGGAGATATCCTGGATTATTTGGGTGGACCTGATGTATAGGATCCTTATAAAAGGGAGGCAGGAGGTCAAGAGGAGAGATGTTTGAAGAGAGAAGAGAAAGGGTCACAAGCCAAGGAATGTAGGTAGCTTCTAGAAGACAGAAAAGGCAAGAAGGCAGATGACCTCCTAGGGCTTCCGAGGGGGAGCATAGCCCTGTAGACTTACTTTATTCTTCTGACTTCTAGGACTATAAATTAACAGATGATTATTACTTAACACCATAAAATCTGTGGTAATTCATTATAGTCAGGAGATCAAACCAGTCAATCCTAAAGGAAATCAACCCTGAATATTCATTGGAAGGACTGATGTTGAAGCTGAAACTCCAGTACTTTGGCCACCTAATGTGGAGAGCTGACTCATTTGAAAAGATCCTGATGCTGGGAAAGATTGAGGGCAGGAGGAGAAGGGGACAACAGAGGATGAGATGGTTGGATGGCATCACCAACTCGAGGGACATACATTTGAGCAAACTCCAGGAGATAGGGAAGAAGAGGGAAGCCTGGTGTGCTTCAGTTCATGGGGTTGCAAAGAATCAGACATGACAGAGTGATTGAACAACAACAAATTCATTATGGCAGCAATAGGAAACTAATACATTTGTATTGTAAAAACAACTGTATGAGAGAATTTTCATTAGAAAATCTCTCTACTAAGTTCATAATTGATAGGTCAAGTTAACAACTTTAGTTAAAAGATTTCAAAAATGTAATCATCTGAAAGTGCTAGCGTATGGAACAAGTTATCTGCAGCTGTATTTAACCAGAGGGAAACCAACTAGAGTAACTTTTTATTGTGAGTTATTAACTTTTAAAATGAATATATTTTTATTGTAGTAAGAACACAGTATAAGATCTAACATACTAATACATTTTTAAAAAGTTTTATTGATGTGTAGTTGATTTGCAATGTTGTGTTAGTTTCTGCTTTATAGGAAAGTGAATCTCTTACGCATATACATATATCCATTCTTTTTAAAGATTCTTTGCCCATGTAGATCATTTCAGAGTTTTGAGAACAGTTCCCTGTGCTATATGGTAGGTCTTTATTTGTTATCTATTTTACATATGAGTGTGATGTGTGTGTTAAGTTGCTCAGTTGTGCCTGTCTTGTTGTGACCCCATGGACTGTAGCCTACCAGGCTCCTCTGTGCATGGAATTTTCCAGGCAAGAAAACTGGAAAGGGTTGCCATTTGCTAATCCAGGGGACCTTCCTGACCCAGGGATCAAACTCCGTCTCTTGGCAGGCAGATTCTTCACCACTACACCATGTGGGAAGCCAAAAAATATACAAGAGTGTGGATGTCAGTCCCAATCTCCCATTTTATCCTTCTCCTCTTCTTTCTGTCCTGGTAACCATAAATTTGTTTTCAACATCTGTGACTATTTCCGTTTTGTAAGTAAGTTCATTTGTATCATTTTTTTTTTTTTAGATTCCACATGAAAGCAATACCATATGTTATTTGTCTTTCTCTGTCTGACTTACTGAATTTAGTATGATAATCTCTAGGTTCATTCATGTTGCTGAAAACGGCATTGTTTCATTCTTTTTTACAGTCGTGTAAGTCATGACCACCGGCGAAGGCAATGGCACCCCACTCCAGTACTCTTGCCTGGAAAATCCCATGGATGGAGGAGCCTGGTAGGCTGCAGTCCATGGGGTCACTAAGAGTCGTGCACGACTGAAGCAGCTTAGCAGCAGCAGCAGCAGCAAGTCATGACCAACCTAGATAGCATATTAAAAAACAGAGACATTACTTTGCCAACAAAGGTCCATCTAGTCAAGGCTATATTTTTTCCAGTAGTCATGTATGGATATGAGAGTTGGACTGTGAAGAAAGCTGAGTGCCAGAGAATTGATGCTTTTGAACTGTGGTGTTGGAGAAGACGGTTGAGAGTCCCTTGGACTGCAAGGAGACCCAACCAGCCCATTCTAAAGGTGGTCAGTCCTGGGTGTTCTTTGGAAGGTATGATGCTAAAGTGGAAACTCCAATACTTTGGCCACTTCATGAGAAGAGTTGACTCATTGGAAAAGACTCTGATGCTGGGAGGGATTGGGGGCAGGAGAAGAAGGGGACAACAGAGGATGAGGTGGCTGGATGGCATCACTGACTCGATGGACATGAGTTTGAGTGAACTCCAGGAGTTGGTGATGGAAAGGGAGGCCTGGCATGCTGTGATTCATGAGGTCGCAAAGAGTGGGACACGACTGAGTGACTGAACTGAACTGAACTAAATATTCCATCATATTTATGTACCATATCTTCTTTATCTGTTCATCTCTTGATGGACATCTGTGTTGCTTTCTTGTCTTGGCTATTGTAAACAGTGCTGCTATGAACTTTGGGGGTGCATGTATATTTTTGAATTAGAATTTTCTGGATATATGGCCAGGAGTGGGATTGCTGGGTCATATGCTAGTTAAATTTTAGTTTTTTAATGAACCTCCATACTGTTCTCCATAATGGTTCTATCAATTTACATTCCCACTAACAGTGTAGAAGGTTTCCCTTTTTTCCACACCCTCTCTAGCATTTGTTTGTAGACTTTTTGATGATGGCCATTCTGACTGGTATGAGTTGATACCTCATTGTAGTTTTGATTTCATTTCTCTGATAATTACTGAAGTTGAGCATCTTTTCATGTGCCAACACATTTAAAATGTTGTTGTACAGCAGATCTCTAGAATATTCATCATGCATAACTGAAACTTTATGCCTTTTGAATAGCAATCCCCCATTTCCCTTTATTCCCAGCCCCTGGTAACCACCATTCTACTTTCTGCTTCTAGAACTTAGATTATTCTAAATATGTATATGAGGGTGCACACTCAGTTGTGTCTTCCTCTTTGCGACTCTGTAGACTATATATAGCCTGTTAGGCTCCTCTGTCCATAGAATTTCCCAGGCAAGAATATTGGAGTGGGTTGTCATTTTCTTCTCCAAAGGATCTTCCCCATTCAGGGATCAAACCTGCATCTCCTGTATCTCCTGCATTGGCAGGAGGATTCTTTACCACTCTGCCACCTGGGAAGCCCAGTTCTACTTATATTACTTAATTTAAGTGAAATCATGCAATTACTGCCCTTCTGTGACTGGCTCATTTCACTTAGCATAACATGCTCAAGTGTCATACATATTGTTGCATATGGTAGGATTTCCTTCAGTTTATGGTTGGAAACATGTCTGCTGTGTTAAAAGCAGGGACATTACTTTGCAAACAAAGATCCACCTAGTCAAAGCTATGGTTTTCCCAGTAGTCATGTATAGATGTGAGATTTGGAATTTAAAGAAAGCTGAGCACCAAAGAATTGATGGTTTTGAACTGTGGTGTTGGAGAAGACTCTTGAGAGTCCCTTGGACTGTAAGAAGATCCAACTAGTCCACCCTAAATGAAATCAGTCCTGAATATTCATTGGAAGGACTGATGCTGAAGCTGAAACTCCAATACTTTGGCCACCTGATGTGAAGAGCTGACTCATTTGAAAAGACCCTGATGCTGGGAAAGATTGAAGGCAGGAGGAGAAGGGAACGACAGAGGATGAGATGGTTGAATGGCATCACGGACTCAATGGATATGAGTCTGGGTAAACTCCAGGAGTTGGTGATGGACAGGGAAGCCTGGCGTGCTGCAGTCCATGGGGTTTCAAAGAGTCAGACATGACTGAGTGACTGAACTGAACTGAACGTTTCTGCCTTTTTGAGGACTGGTTATTTTGAGATAGAGATTCCAGATATTGTATATTAGATTGATGAGAGAGTTGATCTTCTCATAGCATTCCCTCTGTGATGGTTTGAATTTATGTCCACAACCCTCAAAGGGTTGATCCTAAGAGTCCTCCCCTAAGTGTGTGTTGGGCTACCTGACTTGCTTCTAATGAAGAGAATACTGAACAAATGACAGTACGTGACTGTTAGGGACTAGGCAAGAAAAGTTCCTCTTCTGTGTGCTTGCTCTAGGGGAAATTTTCTTCCATGTGACGACAATGATCACACAGTCCCATGAGGAAGTCCAGGTGGTAAGGGGCTGAGGCCTCCTGCCGTGTGGAGGAGCCGCTTTAGAAATGGATATTTCAGCCCCAGCAGAGCCTTTGAATGACTGAAACCCAAGATGGAGGTTGGAATTGCAAGCTCCTAAGAGACCCTCAGCCAGAACTATTCAAATGTAAAACTTGTCTCATGACCCTCGGAAACAGTGTGAGGTAATAAATGCTTATTGCTTACAGTTGTTAAGACTTGGGGTCATTTGTTATACACTAATAGAAAGCAAGGTTTCCCTGGTGGGTCAGATGGTAAAGAATCTGCCTGCAATGCAGGAGACCCAGGTTGGTCGAGAAGATCCCATGGAGGAGGAAATGGCAACCCACTCCAGTATTCCTGCCTGGAAAATTCCATAGACAGAGGAGCCTGGCAGGCTACAGTACATGAGGTTGCAAAGAGCTGGACGCAACAGTGACTAACACAATAGAAAGCAAATACACTCTTTTATGTTAGTTTTCCTGAGGCATATGATATTGTTATATAAAGAAAAAAAAACTGTCCTAATATTGTTGAGAAGATTTACTTTTTTCTTTTGTTTTTTAAACAATAGAATGAAAACAGTCCAGTCTGGATCATGCTGTCTATTTAGAGAGGTGAAAGATTGAGAAATACATGCTTTGAAAATTCTTTTGAGAGACAAACTAAAGTATTCACAGGAAACTGACTAATGGGGGTTAAAGGGTAAAAGGGAAAAAGAAGCATTTTTTCTGCCCCTTTTATTCCCAGTCTGTCCTACTCATTAACATCGTTTACATTCACAGTTCACAGTCGGGTCATATAATTAGAGAAGGATTAAACTCTCTCTCCTTGGAGAAGATGGTTAATTTAAACTATTTGGAAACCACTTAAAGAAAACCACTGAAAGACTCTAAGGGATGGAATCTAGATAAACTAAAAAAGAGTATAAATGTGACCAAAAACCAGAATGATAAGTCTATACCAGAGCTGATGCCAGATTGTCCAGAGCTTATGGCAGACAGTATTTGTTATTTATGTTTGCCTGAGTTTATAATGTTGTTTGTAATGGCTGCCAGTGTGTGAATTTTTTATTCTTCATTGACAGGGCATCATAATTTATTTCAGATAGTGTAACTAAAGTTAATAAGACTGAATTATTTAAGCAAAAAGCAATTGCCTAGATCGTCTCACTGTTTTTGTGTTTATTTTTTAAATTAATTTATTTTTTATTGAAAGATAATTGCTTTACAGAATTTTGCTGTTCTCTGTCAAACTTCAACATGAATCAGTCATAGGTATACACATACCTCCTCCCTTTTGAAACTCCCTCCCATCTCCCTCCCCATCCTACCCCTCTCGCTTGATACAGAGCCCCTGTTTGAGTTTCTTGAGCCATACAGCAAATTCCTGTTCACTATCTGTTTTACATATGGTAATATAAGTTTCCATGTTACTGTTTCCATATATCTCACCCTCTCCTCCCCTCTCCCCGTGTCCATAAGTCTATTCTCTATGTCTGTTTCTCCATTGCTGCCCTGTAAATAAATTCTTCAGTACCATTTTTGAGTATCCACAGGTTTACCACCCCATAGGGTCTTAGACATGTCTCTCTTGACACGTAGAGCAACTTAAAATTTATACTTGGAAAGAGATAGCAGTGGCAGCTTACCACTCCTGAAACTCACATAATTGTCATCAGAGTAACTGAATGACGCTGAGAAAACACTGGCGCTATCCTCAGTGTAGGTATCTAGCTGCAGAAATAGATACTATTTTGTCTTCTTGGTTGCTTTGTTGAGCTCAAGTCCTCAAGTAAACATAGAGGTCTTATGATAAAAGTCTCTAGGAGAAAAGCCTGACATTGTGAGAGTTGACCTAGAGGTCAGACCTTCAACAGAATGGGTATTACTCATGGTCCTTTACCTGCAACAGTGTGATTCCTCTGGCTGTGTCAGGAACAAGTGACAGGTATGAATACATCACTCTTTCTCTCTACTTTTCACTGAGTGTAGACAACACAGGTCCTGAGTTTCCAATGAGAAGAAGTCACCTCCTAGATGTTGTCCAGCTCCTGCAAGTTAGTTTACAGCTCCATCTGCAAGTGAATCTCTGACGGGCCTTCCTTCAACCCCCAATCTGTCTCTGTGCCTCTTCAGTCACTTTATAATAGATTATAAATTATATAGATTATATTAGATTATAAATATAATATTTATAGTGTGAAAGCAAAAGCAGATGGGTGGGGGGTGCAGGACGGTGGGAGGGGGCGGTTTCGTTGTCATCAATTCAGGCTGCCACAGTTGCTGTATTTCCAAAGTGCGGTGACAGGTCTGGGAGAAGACTGAAAAGCTAGGGGAACATTCCCAGTACCGAAAGTGCATGAGAGACAAATCTGGCTGACCAGTGAGACACTGAATGCCAGGCCACATGAAATCCCTGCATTACTTTATTAAGAGACCTTACGGAGCAGCTGTGTCCTCTAATTCATTCATGTTGTGGCTGGGGGCTTAGGATAAAGGTTATTACTCGTTCCTCTTATTCAAACCTACCTGTCTCCTCTCCAAGCAGATTGCCAGAAGGGAAGAAAATAAACCTCATTTTAGTGAAAGCACAACAGATTCAGTGTTACTTTCCAGTCTGTTTATCTCACTTAAAGAAAAAAGAAAAGACTGCAGTAAATGACCATCATTTCCCCTTAGAAAGAAAATGGAAAGAAATGTGAGAATAATTGTTTTTGCTGGAATTCGACTGAACTGACTGATACTGTAATTTGGCTACCTGATGCAAAGAACTGACTCATTTGAAAAGAACCCGATCCTGGGAAAGATTGAAGGCAGGAGGAGAAGGGGACAACAGAGGATGAAATGGTTGGATGGTATCACTGACTTGATGGACATGAGTTTGAGTAAGCTCTGGGAGTTGGTGATGGACAGGGAAGCCTGGCATGCTGCGATTCATAGGGTTGCAAAGAGTCTGACATGACTGAGTGACTGAACTGATTCTGTAATTATACTGGATCAAAATATTAAGAGGACTTCCCTGGTGGCTCAGATGGTAAAGCGTCTGTCTACAATGCGGGAGACCCAGGTTCAAGCCTCTGGGTTGGGAAGATCCCCTGGAGGAGGAAATGGTAATCCACTCCAGTACTATTGCCTGGAAAATCCCATGGACAGAGGAGCCTGGTAGGCTACAGTTTATGGGATCGCAAAGAGTTGGTCACGACTGAATGACATCACTTTCAAAATATTAAGAGTTAAATACATGTTTTTATCAAGTTTACATTCACTTCCCTAATGTCCTTACTTGAAGATTTTTCTACTTAAAAATTCTTTGACTTTCTCCATTTTTGTTAAAGAAAAGAAATTCTTCCTACATTCAACACACCTACCACCATAGGTTCCCGTCTAGAGGACACACATCGAAATATATTTGAGAAAGAAAATAAGCAGGAGATCTGCGATTTGGAGCAAGATATTAGAAATATCTTATGTCACAGCAGGATAACTGAGCAAACACAGATATCTTAATTTAAAAACAATTTAAAAATAAAACCAGCTAATGTCTTTTTTCTTAACTGATTTGATGAATTATTCAGTCAAAATAATTGCACCAAGCTCTGTTGCCAACATTTATAGTTTAAAAAACAAACCAACCTTCTATAAGAATATTTCATCTTGTATAAGAATTTTATTTGATTGGCCTAGAAAACACAGCCCTTGTCTTAAACAACTTTCTGAATTTTCCCCTGAATAATATTTAAGTAACTTGGCATGGTTCACTATTAACACCCTTTCTGCCTCTTTGCTCCCCACTCCTCATTATATGGATTTAAAAATTTATATTGTTACTTACTTGTCATTTTGTAAATTCATCTAGTTGAAGTAATCAGCCCAATTTTGTTTTCTGTTCTGGTTGGCATCAAGGGAGGGCAGCTCATGGTTTCATGCCGAATTGTACTAACAGGGGAACCGATGACGACCTCTGCCTTGCCAAGCATTTTTTTTCTTAATGTGCATACGTGCTAAGTCACTTCAGCCACGTCCAAGCCTTTGGGACCCAGTGGACTGTAACCTGCCAGGCTCCTCTGTCCACAGGGATTCTCCAGGCAAGAATACTGAAGCTGGTTGCCAAACCCTCCTCCAGGGGATCTTCGCAACCCAGGAAGATATATATGTCTCCTGCACTGGCAGGCAGATTCTTTACCTCCAGCAGGTTCTTTACCACTACCACTACCTGGGAAGCCCCCACCGCTCACTATAGATGACGTCATTGGCTTGGTCATTGTTTCTTAGCTGTATGGATGCAGGCATATCTGTGAGATAAAGGATGGTATAAGTAATCAAAGAGCGTGAATGCGGGTGGAACTGGCAGAAGAAATGCAGCCCTGTTCATAGCCCCTTCAGCAGATTTCTTGTGAGATAGGACAGCTGTGTGAGGGAAGAAAAAACTAACCATTGTTAATACACGGACATACTCATTTTGATCAAAGGTATCAGTAGCCATTAGGGTAAACAGTGTGGTTCTAATAAGGTTAGCCTTTCAATTGACAGTTCCATTGAAACATTAAGCATTGTATTTTATATAAAGATCATTTGTTTCTAATAGGTTTGGCTCTCTCGGCTGACTTGGTCCACAAAGCTTGTTCCCTCATCAGCTAGGTATCACAGGTTGTATTCTCTGGGTAACAGATGCTGGAGTGGAGTTCACTGGGTAGTAGGGAGTGCTGTGGAATCTACATCTGTTGGAGGGAGAAGCGGGACTGGGTAGAAGGAGAGACTCAACTGCTCGGCAGACCTGAACAGTAGTCTCACTTGATTCCAAGGGGAGATATGAAATTAAAATGTCTTTCAGCATTATCTTGGTTTGGAACAAAACAGTCTGGCCTTTTCCCCCTCGTGTCAACTGTTGCATCTTGCCTCCTGGGAAGGGCAAGATCTAATCTTGAGGTGGGAGGCAACTCTTTGCAGCCGAGACAGTGTCTGAAGGGGCTGAGCACTGAAAGTGTCTAATGACAGTGCTCGCAGCAGCTGGGCGATCAACCCTTTCTTGAAGTGATATCTGAGTGGCTGAGCTTTTCATCCATTATACCAGTTCAGAGACTTTCAAAGATTTTTTACTATGGTCCACAGTAAGAAAATTCTCTGACGTTTTATCCAGGCATGTGTATACATGCATCACACATGAAGAAACAAAAGTTTTGTAAAGTGTATTTTAACATTTACCCGTTGTCTGTGGTACTCTTGACAATCTCTATTTCAATGTGTTTTCTTTCAATCCATCTCATGTTATTCTATTCTCCTTCACTTTAAAAAATG
Organism: Madoqua kirkii; assembly: GCA_006408675.1. Classification (NCBI taxonomy): domain Eukaryota; kingdom Metazoa; phylum Chordata; class Mammalia; order Artiodactyla; family Bovidae; genus Madoqua; species Madoqua kirkii. Next base: position 22,575 of record SJYC01144873.1, on the reverse strand, counting down.
CTGTTTATAAAATACTAATTTGATTCAAGACCCTCTATTAGATTACAACATGCAATTTGAAAACTGTGGAATTAGATTGATTGTGGAAATCAGCCAGTTACTGGTGAGCAAGTTTTCCAGCATAGGTAGAAATGGGCTTGTGTTCCATGATGTGATTGGATTATTTTCATTTCCAGGAAACCAGAAAAGGAGAGGAGAGGTTTGCTGATCTGTGGGCTCCTGAGACAGGGTGTGGTTCATCACAAATCTCTAAATCCTTGAATGCCTGGTTCCAGTGGGGTGTCATTTGTGATTACTTGTTCTAACAGTATGAGCTCTAGGCAAGATTTTTCAAAGAAGGAGAGTTAATTACTGGGGATAAAATAGTAACTGTCAGTGAGAACCATCATTTCTGTTTACTTGTAGAGTTTTAGAATGCGGTTAGCTATAAACACTTAAGTTTTTCTGGAGAGTGGATGCCTGTGATCAGTTTTGTGTTGTAACTTTCATGTGTGTGGAGTTACTGGAAGAAATGTTTGGTGTCATTGGTGTTCAGTTCAGTTCAGTTCAGTCGCTTAGTCGTGTCCGACTCTTGCGACCTCATGAATCACAGCACACCAGGCTTCCCTGTCCATCACCATCTCCTGGAGTTCACTCACACTCACGTTCATTGAGTCTGTGATGCCATCTAGCCATCTCATCCTCTGTCATCCCCTTCTCCTCCTGCCCCCAATCCCTCTCAGCATCAGAGTCTTTTCCAGTGAGTCACCTCTTCTCATGAGGTGGCCAAAGTACTGGAGTTTCCGCTTTAGCATCATTCCTTCCAAAGAAATCCCAGGGTTGATCTCCTTCAGAATGGACTGGTTGGATCTCCTTGCAGTCCAAGGGACTCTTAAGGAGAGTCCAACACCACAGTTCAAAAGCATCAATTCTTCGGCGCTCAGCCTTCTTCACAGGCCAACTCTCACATCCATACAGGTCATTGGTATATGTCATTTGGTATAGCCTGTTGTGTTTTGAAATATACACAGTAAATGTTTAAATAATATAGTATGACTATAATTAGATTCCATTTATAGACAAAGATATGAAAAAGATCACAAACAGAGTGAGATAGATTTCAAGAAGATGACTAATCAACAATTGTGTTTTTTTTCAGGACAACAACAACAGCAAACCAAAAATATACCCTTTATCCCTGAAACTCAAGCAATGAGTTTATAACCCTTATTTGTATAAGATTTACACTGGAACAAAGTAGAAATTTCATTACATGTATTTAAAATTTATGGTATATAAATTGAAGAAATATGGTTCTACTTGGAATATAGAAGCAATCATGTAGTAAAGAAGTAAAATGGAAGATATCTAGTATTTTTCATGTTTTGTTTTAGGAAATCTTCAATTTGTTATCATATTTTATCATTGGTGAACTTAATGGTTACTAATGAGAAGAGGTGAGAATGTAAGGGCCTTAGCCATGCTAACAGAGTCAGGTTTGGAATTTAGATCTGGCTCCATCCTTTACACTACTTCGAAGCCACATATATGTTTAATTTTCTAACATTTTGACTTTGGGAAATCGTGTACATCTGTGGCTGATTCATGTCAGTGTATGGCAAAACCAATGCAGGATTGTGAAATGGAATAAAGTATTAAATTTAAAAAAAGAAAAAAAAAAGCTACAGAGGGACTTCCCTGGTGGTCCAGTGGTAAAGACTCTGACTTCCAAAGTAGGGGGAAGGAGTTCAATCCCTGGATTCCTGGTCTGGTAACTAAGAAGGCAAATGCTGCACTGGGAGGCCAAAAAACCCACAAAATTCACCAAAACAGATTCATAATAAGGAGTTCCCTGGCAGTCTAGGGGTTCAGGTTCTGCCCTTCCACTGCACGATGCACAGTTTCGATCCCTGGCTGGGGAGTTAAGAGCCCACGATGCACACTGTCTGATTAAATAAATAAATACAAATAAAAAATAAAAAGCTGCAGAATAAATCTATGTCAAAGTCAGATATATATTTATAGTATATCAAAATACAAGTTGAAAATTAGGTTATCGATATCATTTCCATATTTTTCATTGTTGCTGTTTATGAGATGAGTATATTATATAGTTTTAAAAATCATTTATTACTGTTGCAAGTCTTTGGAAATTCTCATGTATCTGTTAATAAATCCAGAAGTCAGGTTTAAGTAAGTCAAAGTAATAAGTGTGTATATACACTGAAGAAGAGTTGAGATTAAAGTCAAACAAAGATCTGGAAACCAGTGGAAAGAACATGTTTATAGATATATTTCACATCAGTTACATCAATTAAATGTAACAGTTAAAATATAAATATATATTTATATATAAAGCAATATGTGACTGCTTTCAAGCATCTAAAAAATGTAGTATGTTTTCTAAAAATGATATCAGACTATCTTTGATTTGGCAAGATATATCCACTTATGAGCTTCAAATATTCACTTCAAATATTACTGGCGTACAAACAACAATAGTTTTTAAAAAAGGAAAAAAGGTTTATAAAGGACAGACTTTAAAAAGTCATTATTATCCCAGTTACCTCAAAATAGTACAAGAAATTAAGTGACTGACCTCATTAAACAGTTCACCTCACACCATTTTATTCTCAGGAAATTAGCTCTGAACTGTGTTAGAGGACAAATTTAACTTCAGCATTAGAGATGAAAAATGAACCAGAAAATGTGTTAGGAAGCTGATGAAGACACTAGAAAGGGTAAAATACAATCACATGCAATTCAGTTCCATTCAGTCGTTCAGTCATGTCCGACTCTTTGCAACCCCATGGACTGCAGCATGCCAGGCCTCCCTGTCCATTGCCAACTCCTGGAGTTTACTCAAACTCATGTCCATAAAGTCGGTGATGCCATCCAACTATCTCATCCTCTGTTGTCCCCTTCTCCTCCCATCTTCAATCTTTCCCAGCATTGGGGTCTTTTCAAGTGAGTCAGTTCTTTGCATCAGGTGTCCAAAGTATTGGAGTTTCAATGAATATTCAGGACTGATTTCCCTAGGGATGGACTGGTTGGATCTCCTTGCAGTCCAAGGGACTCCAAGAGTCTTCTCCAGCACCATGGTTTGAAAGCTTTGGTGCTCAGCCGTCTCTATGGTGTGACTCTCACTATACACGTAACCACTGGAAAAACCATATATTTGACTATATTGAACTTTATTGGCAGAATGATGTCTTTGCTTTTTAATATCCTAAGTTTATTATAGCTTCCCTGCCAAGAAGGAAGTGTCTTCTAATTTCATGGCTGCAGTCACGATCCACAGTGGTTTTAGAACCCAAGAAAAGAAAATCTGTTTCTACCTTTCCCCCTTCTATTTGCTATGAAGTGATGGGACTGGATGCCATGATCTTAGTTTTTTAAATAGAGTTTTAAGCCAACTGTTTTACTCTCTTCTTTCACCCTCATCAAGAGGCTCTTTAGTTCCTCTTCACTTACTGCCATTAGAGTGGTGTCATCTGCATATCTGAGGTTGTTGATATTTCTTCTGCAAATCTTGACTCCAGCTTGTGACTCATCCAGACTGGCATTTTGCATGATATGTACTCTGCATATAAGTTAAATAAGCAGGGTGATAATATGCAGCCTTAATGTACTGTTTTCCCAATTTTGTTGTTTCTTGACCTGCATACAGGTTTTTTTTCAGATTATTTATCATTATAGGTATTACCTCATGCGAAGAGTTGACTCATTGGAAGAGACTCTGATGCTGGGAGGGATTGGGGGCAGGAGGAGAAGGGGACGACAGAGGATGAGATGGCTGGATGGCATCACAGACTCAATGGACGTGAGTCTGAGTGAACTCCGAGAGATGGTGATGAACAGGGAGGCCTGGCATGCTGCAATTCATGGGGTCGCAAAGAGTCGGACACGACTGAGCGACTGAACTGAACTGAACTGATAGTTTCCTGTGCTACATAGTAAATACTTTAATCTATTTTACATATAGTAGTGTGTTCCTGTTAACCTCATACTCTTAATTTATCCCTCCTCTGCCCCTTTTCCCTTTGGTAACCGTAGGTTTGTTTTTCTGTCTGTGAGTCTGTTTTTGTTTTGTAAATAAATTCATTTGTATTATTTTTTTAGATTCCACATAGAAGCGATGTCCTGTGATACTTATCTTTCTTTGTCTGACTTCCTTCACTTAGTACGGTAATCTATCTCTAGGTTCATGCATGCTACAATGGCATTATTTCATTATTTTTTATGGCTGAGATATTCAGTTATATATACATATATATATATGTTTATGTAGTATCTTTATTCATTTATCTGCTGACGGACACCTAGGCTGCTTCCGTGTCTTGGCTATTGTAAATAGTACTGCTATGTATATTGGGGTGCATGTATCTTTTTGAAAAATGTTCATTTTATATTGGAGTATAGTTGATTAACAATGTTGTGACATGTATCTTTTTGGAAAAACTTTTCATCTTTTCTGGTTATATGTCCAGGAGTGAGATAGCTGGATCATATGGTATCTCTATTTTTATTTTTTAAAAAATCCTCCTAGGACTTCCTGGCAATCTAGTGATTAAGACTCTACCTTTCTATGCAAAGAGTGCTAGTTTAATCCTTGGTCAGGGAACTAAGACCACACATGCTATAGGGTGGGGCAAAAAATTAAAAAAATGAGATAGTACATCATTGTAATTTTGGTTTGCATTTCTCTAGTACTTCAGTTTGGTTCAGTTCAGTCGCTCAGGCGTGTCTGACTCTTTGTGACCCTGTGAACCACAGCATGCCAGGCCTCCCTGTCCATCACCAACTCCTGGAGTTCACCCAAACCCATGTTCATTGAGTTGGTGATGCCATCCAACCATCTCATCCTTTTTCGTCCCCTTCTCCTCCTGCCTTCAATCTTTCCCAGCATCAGGGTCTTTTCCAATGAGTCAGCCCTTCACATCAGGTAGCCAAAGTACTGGAGTTTCAGCTTCATCATCAATCCTTCCAATGAACATCCCAGACTGATCTCCTTTAGGATGGACTGGTTGGACCTCTTTGCAGTCCAAGGGACTCTCAAGAGTCTTTTCAAACACCACAGTTCAAAAGCATCAATTCTTCAGCGCTCAGCTTTCTTTATAGTCCAACTCTCACATCCATCCATGACCACTGGAAAAACCATAGCCTTAACTAGACGGACCTTTGTTGGCAAAGTAATGTCTCTGCTTTTTAATATGCTGTCTAGATTGGTCATAACTTTCCTTTCAAGGAGTGTGTTTTAATTTCACTGCTGCAGTCACCATCTGCAGTGATTTTGCAACCCAGAAAAATAAAGTCTGCCACTGTTTCCACTGTTTCCCCATCTCTTTGTCATTAAGTGATGGGACCAGATACCATGATCTTCATTTTCTGAATGTTGAGCTTTAAGCCAACTTTTTCACTCTCCTCTTTCACTTTCATCAAGAGGCTCTTTGCTCTTTAGTTCTTCTTCACTCTCTGCCATAAGGGTGGTAGTACTTAGTGGTGGTAAGGATCTTTTCCTATGCCTGTTGGCCATCTGTATGTCTTCTTTGGAGAAATGTCTATTTAGATCTTCTGCCCATTTTTTCGATTGGGTTTTTTAGAAATTAAGCCTTTGTTGTTTTAATTGTTTGCAAATATTTTCTTCTAGTGAGTAGGTTGCTTTTTCATTTTGTTTATGGATTCCTTTGCTTTGCAAAACCTTTTAAGTTTCATTAGGTCCCATTTGTTCATTTTTATTTTTATTTCTTTTGCCTTGAAGATTGATATAAGAAAATATTGCTGTGATTTGTGTTAGAGAATGTTTTGCTATGTTTTCTTCTGAGAGTTTTATGGTGTCATGTCTTATATTCAGGGCTTTAAACCTGAGTTTGAGTTTATTTTTGTAATTGATGTGAAGGAATGTTCTAATTTCATTGATTTACATGAGAGAGTCTAAGTTTTCTCAACACCATTTGCTGAGGAGACTTTTTCCCATTTATATATGCTTGCTTCTTTTTGTCAAAGATTAATTGACCACAGGTGTTTGAGTTCATTTCTGGGCTCTGTATTCTGTTTCATTGATCTTTGTTTCTGTTTTTGTATCAATACCATGATGTTTTAATCACTGTAGTTTTGTAGGATTATCTGAAGTCTGGGAGGATTATGCCTCCAGCTTTGTTCTTTTTCCTCAGGATTTGAAACAATAATATTTAATGAAAGTATTACTATTACATATTTGAAGAAGAGCATTTTAACTTGTTTAATTTATTTAACAATTAAGTATCTAGAGTGAAATGCTTGTCACTTTGATACAAAGGTAAGTGGGGCTTCCCAGATGGTGCTAGTGGCAAAGGACTTGCCCGCCAATGCAGGAGGCTTAAGAGATGTAGGTTCGATCCCTGGGTTGGGAAGATCCTTTGAGATGGGCATGGCAACCCTCTCCAGCCTTCTTGCCTGGAGACTCCCATGGATAGAGAAGCCTGGCAGGTTACAGCCATAGGTCTCAAAGAGTTGATCATGACTGGAGTGACTTAGCATGTGTGCACAAAGCTAAGTAAGATGTGTTTCTAATGCATTCAGAATTGCTTATTGTTGAGTGAGAGTGACAGGCATGTACCAGGATAACAGAGTGCGAGAGAGGAGGCGATGGCAGATCAGGGAGACCTGAGTGAGGGCTGAGAGCTGAGTCCTGTAGGTTCCAAACTTCACGCTGCTTCACTGTAGTGATGTCAGTTTGCTGACTTCGTAGCCCAGCTACTTGGCTGGTTTTGAGAATCCTAACTGGGAATATCTTAGATGGGCAAATTTGTAAGTATTTAAATGAGAGTCATCATGTCAGAATGACCAGTTTCAGACGATTACTTTAAAGTGCTTACCGAGAAAATGATTCAGAGAGAGTTAGACATGACACAAAATTTCTAGCAACTCTCGACAGATGTATTTCATATCTCTCCAATTCTTAATTCAGCAATTACAATAAATTGAAACGGCTACTCACAAAATCATGTAGCACAGGAAAAAGACCATAAACCCCAACAGACCAACGCTGATTCACAGGCTGGCTCCAATATTTAGTTCCTGATTGACCTTGGGGGAAATTCTTCCTTTCTCTGTGCCTCTGTTAGCCCCCATGAAACAGGATTACAGCATCTAATTTAAGGAATTATTGTGAGGGCGGTAATATACAAGGTGAGGTTTCTTCCTTACATTCTCTCAGGGAACCCTGCGCTGCTCATTTTATAGCACATTTTGCAATTGGTAATTCATTCCAATCAGCTCTTTTACGTCTGTCTCCTCTGCTGAGAGATACACGTCCTCAGGGGAAGAATCGCATTTCTCCTCTCACGCCCAGCGTATCCTTAACTCAGTGCTGACTGGAGAAAACCCGAGCAGGACGTGGCATGTGCAACACTGTGAATCCGCACTATTTCCCTTTGTTCTCATCCCAAGAACCTGACTGTTTTCTTTCCCTTGCTCTTTCCTCTGTGAATTTGGGGAATTTCTGTGCTGCTCCTAAAAAATGTGATATTATTAGAATATTCCTTTTTTATAGTACTTCCCAGGTATTACTCATATGTAGCCTGGGCCTTCTTGTGAGCATCAAAGTGTTTCTGAACTAAAAATATAATCTCTGCTACTTTTACCTGTCCTTAGTAGGATTTTTCCCAAGTTGTTGGTTCAACATATTATTTTGAAATTTTTCTTTCATTTTGCTTAAGTGCATAGGATGAGTGAAAGATTAGGCTGATTATTGGCACTTTTGGATCAATCACTACTACTGTAGTTTTTTATTATTTCCTGTATTGTATTAGAAACCTAAACCTTTTGTTTAGTCACTCAGTTGAGTTTGACTCTTTGGTGACCCCATGGACTGTAGCCTGCCAGGCTCCTCTGGCCATGGGATTTCCCAGACAAGAATACTGGAGTGAGTTGCCATTTCTATCTTCAGGGGATCTTCCTGACCCAGGGATGGAACCAGCATCTCCTGAACTGACAGGCGGATTCGTTACCCCTTGAGCCACCAGGGAAGTCCAAAAAACTGTGTATATATCTGCATTATATTTACCCAAAGGCGGAAGGAAGATTTAAGGTACCATGTAAAAACCCAGAGTTTGTTCATTAAACTCATTATACTCATTTTCATGTTGGCTGATTTTTTTATGAATATGACAATTATCTCTTGATTTCATCAACTCATGGCAGCATTAAAATAGATGTAGCTGGCTTCAGGTCTGTCTTCTGCTTGTGTTCATGGCGAGGGCTCTGAAGAACTGCACATTTTCAGGAGAGACGTTTCCATGGAAACCCCGGACAAAGGCAAAGCAAAATAATTCTTCAAGGCCCACGAGAAAAAAAAATCCCCCCTTTGCTTTTTGTTTGCAGTTCAGTGTCCCCTGAGCAGTTCAGCAGCTGGCCCTGTCCCTGCTCTCTAGGAATCCCTGTTTGAAATTTATATATAGCATTATGCCTCTCTGAAATCAGCAAAATAGGATTTGGTGAGGATGACTAAAAAGTTACTTCTCAGGAGAGCTCAAACCAGAGGGTTTTTTTGTTAACGGTGAGATTTTAAAATATAATAAAGTATACATTTAAGCAGCCACTGAATTTATGAACATAGAGCTGCTCTTCAAATTATCAAATAGGTCTCAAAGAAGAGAATTTTAGAGCAAACAGTGATTCGAGGCAAATTGATATTTCAAGATGGTTTGTTGGTTGTTGTTTAAATGAAGACCAACATTAAATGATTTCTAAAGCATTTGCAGGTCATATGTCTTGAGGAAGTCATGGGGTTCATATGAATTCCTTTAGAAAATGGTGTCTCTTTCATTGGTTCTCGAAGTTCCAAAGCAGCTGACTGTATTTATGTATCTTCCATTGTACTGAGCACAGCAGCTTGAAGCTATTTTGGGGACAGGACTGATGCAGCGAAAAGCACCCTCGATGCTCTGCCACACGGGGTTCTTTAGGGCTGCAGTCAGAAGCGGAATACCCTGTGCACGTCTATTGATACTATTTATTACATTCATGGCTCAATTCATACTGCACTTTCTTTTCTTTATTGAACTTAATTGTAATCATGTTCAAAAAATATATTCACTCTTCAATTTATGCTTTCAATGAATAACTTCTGGGTAATTACTGCACACCAGGAACTATGCTAGGGACCTGCCCTCAGGGAGTCCGTCAAGGAATGCCACTTTTTTTTTTTTTTAATGAAATAACACAAAAGAAAAACCTAAATAACAAAGTGTGACAGTTACTACATGCTTGGTGAGGGGGTTTTATGGCAGTCTAGAGCAGAGTCATGTCTCAGTTTAGTGATGACGGTTGTATAAAGATTAGATCAGATAAGGACTTCAAAAAGAGGTGACGTTTGTTTCAAGTCCTGGAAAACGATTAGATATGAAACTGGCAGACAAGTGGGGGAAACGCATTCAGAGAAAACAATCTAAAAACACAGGGCTATGGAAGAATGTCAGTGTTTTAGGCAATGAGCATAGGTTGTAATGCAGTGAGAAAGGGAAATGAAGATGAAGACGGTAGAAGGGAGCTCCTCAAGGGCTTTGCAATACTGAGTATGAATTTTGTCTGAAAGATGGAGAGAAACTTCTCAGCAATTTCAGCTGAAGTGCTGAATCTACACTGTCATCTTGGAAGAAGTCACAGCAGGGAGACCAGTTAGGAGGCAAAGGGCAGTGGTTGATGAGAAATGAAGTCAAAACTAAGGGTGTATCGGACTTCCCTGGTGGTCCAGTGATTAAGAATCTGCCTGCCAGTGCAGGGGACACAGGCTCGATCCCTGTCCTGAGAAGGTTCCACATGCCCCAGGGCACTAGGCCTGTGTACCACAGCTGCTGGAGCCTGACCAGCCTGGAAGCCGTGCTACACAAGAGACGCCTGCGCAGCAAGAAGCCCCAGCACCTCAGCTAGAAAGTTGCCCCTGCTAGTTGCAATTAGAGAAAGCCCAGGCACAGCCACGAGACCCAGCACAGCCAAAATAATGAAATTAGACAAGCAAACAAAACAAAACCAAGGCTAGATCTGGAGGGTAGAAGGACTCGGTAAACCATTGGTTGGGTGAGGGCACCAAAGCGCAGGTGCTGGCAAGATGGTAATACTATTAAGTGAAATTACTATGAGAGATGAAAAATCCATGAAGGTTAAGGATATAGCTTGAATCCTTGTGCTGCCTGACTGCTCAAGTGACCTTAGTCAAGATTCCTAATCCATTTGAGCCTTAGTTCCTTTAAAAGATCCCATGGGATATTTTTAGAGGATTGAATGATATAATACTTATAAAGCATTCACACATTTGCTTAGTCTATATTTTTTGAGCATTAATGATGTACCAGAGTCAGGGATTCAGAGGTGTATGAAATGAAGTTTCTGCCCTTCTGTAAATTCTGTTGTATGACTGGGAAGGTAGACATAAACAAGTTGACAAATAAATGAATAAATCAATTACAGATTTGAAAGAGGAGCTTGAAAGATGTAAATGGGTAAATGTGGCAGACAGAGAGTTCTGCTTTATGATATGTTGTCAGGAAAGTCTGAAACTTTTAAAGGGATAGCCATTCATTTGAGGAGGCACCTTTCAGGCTTTGAGAACAACCAATTCAAAGACCCTGAAATGGGAAAGAATTTTGGACAGTATATACTTAGCAGTTCCTCAAATACAGTAAGCATGCGTTAAATAATAGTTAGAAGCACAGAGGTATTTGTTTATATGTTGTGAAAACTAGCTTATCAAATACCTTTTTCATTTGTCACATAAGTTATTCAGAACAATATTTAAAATTACCACCTTTACAAATGTATCTTTGTACTTAAGAATGTAAAGAAAATCGTTAGTGGAAATGAGGAAAGAGGTCTTTGAAGCAATGCTGAGTTTTATGGGCCAGGAACTCCCAGGGGGCATCAATGATTAATATTCTTCTCAACAGCTCTGGAAACATATTCTTTTTTCTTCCAATTATCTTTTTCATTTAGTTGAACCTGACTCAACCTTAACAACTGGTTTATCCTTCAAAGATGGGAGACTGTTAACTACCTTTTTGAAGTCTGAAATTTATGCAACTGTGTATCAAAAAAGTCTGGGTTAACCTTCATGACTTATAAATCTTGCTTATTAGTCACTTCTGCATTTTACTCTGTGTAGTGATAGAAGACGTATCATTTAAATTATCAAAAAATGATTCATGATATACATTCTTTAAAAGTTGCAAATGGAGAACATTATCCAGAGAAATTGTTAATGAGTACACCAGTGTATTGTCCAAGCATAGAACTGTCTGAGAGATTACTGTATCACATGCTAAGGAAAGATGATAAACAACTTCTGTAACACATCAACAAAGGCATCTGAATTTGCTGTGAATCCTAGTTAGGGACTTTCCTACCATTTATTCTTCTTATCTATTTGAACAAGACTGTATAGTAAAATGAGTTGCAAATACATGGTAGGTATGAACTTAAGACAGAAAATGTAGAAACAATTAAATTTAGATAAAGATTAATGCCTGGCATGAATTAAAACAGGTTGATAATATAAATCAAAATTTAAAACATGAATAACTGAGAAAGAAATAACTAAGCAGACGCCAGAACCATAAAACAGTGATAAGGCTGTTCTAGAATTCAATGAATGACAGCTGCCATGTCTGTTCAGAGTGAATTCTAGCAAAGAGCTAGTGAAGATAATGTATTTAAAGACTGCTGGAAAATTCCCCTTCAGCCAGCAGCTGGCATGACTTGTTGTCATTCAGAGGGCATAAGTAAATGTCATATAATTGAGTCACTGAGAAACTGAGATGACAGTGAGCTACATTCTCATTAACACTTTAGAAAAATTCTCCCCTGGGCGATTAAATAGATGATGTTTAAGACTGGTATTAAAGCTTAAATGAAAGCTTCATTTTCTACATGAAGTCAGAGTTGAATAGGTCTCAGCTCTTGCATCAGAGGTTCCCAGAGCAGTTGGCTGTGGCTCTTGCAGACCAGGTGGAGTGGGTTTCTGTGAAATGACACTGATGAATTCTGAATCACTGTCTTTTACAGATATGAGAAATCGAAGCTCCGTGTAGTATGCTTCAGTCAAGTACACCAGCTGCTGTAGCCTCACCCCAACGGTGCCTTCTAAATATCCCTCTCACCCCTATACAAAAGAGGGAGAGTGTCCTCACATTTTTAAAAGGAACCCTAGGTCAGCAAGATACTCTTTGCCTGAATCCAGTTGGATATTCTTGTACCCCCTGTTCCCGCTTCCCCATTTACCTCTGGCTTTCATCCATGACCATTAACTTGGGTACTTATTCAATCATTAGTTGGCGTCTTCCAGCCCAGCAGTGTAATTGACCTTGGCTTTGCCCCTTGATTCTGTCTTTGCCTCTTGGATCCAGCTGAACTCAGTGTCTTTGGAAGTGACTTCACACAGTCTCCTGGTTTTGTTTCTTGTTACACTCTGCCCCGAGGCTAGAGTATTACAGGCATATCCAGCATACACCTTTTAAGAAGGAGGGCTTTTTAAAAATGTAATGGCTCTGCTTTCTTTTTTTTTTTTTTAATTTATTGATTGATTTACTTTTGGCTGTGCTGGGTCTCTGTTCCTGTGCAAGCTTTTCCCTAGTCGCTGCGAGTGGGGGCTACTCTCTAGCTGCGGTGCACAGGATGCTCCCTGTGGTGACTTCTCGCTGCACAGAACAGGCTCTAGGCTGCTGGCTTCAATAGCTGCAGCACATGGGCTCAGAACTTGTGGGTCCGGGTCCTCAAGCACACCGGCTGTAGCACAAAGGCTCAGTAGTTGTGGCTCGCAGGCCCTAGAGTGCAGGCGCAGTGGTTGTGGCAGAGCGGCTTAGTTGCTTTGCAGCGTGTGGAATCTTCCTGGACCAGGGATCTAACCTGTGTCCCCTGCACTGGCAGGAGATTCCTATCCACTGCTTCACCCGGGAACTCCAGGTTTCCCTTTATGAATGGGCTTGTAACTGCTTGCTGTCACCTGCAGTCCTCTCCCAAGGACTATCTGTGGGCTGGCTACTAAGCTGCTTTGTCCAGCAGCTAGAAGACTAGATCGCTGGAAGTGTAGGTAGTCACTTCCTGACTCTTCGTGAGTACAAAAGCCCCAGTTCCAAGGCATCACTTCATGGCAAATAGAAGGGGAAACAATGGAAACAGTGACATATTTTATTTTTTGGGGCTGAAGAATCACTGCAGACAGTGACTGCAGCCATGAAACTAAAAGGCATTTACTCCTTGGAAGAAAAGTTATAATAAACGTAGACAGAATTAAAAAGCAGAAACATAACTTTGCCAGTGAAGGTCCATATAATCAATGCTATGGTTTTTCCAGTAGTGATGTGAGAGTTGGACCATTAAGAAGGCTGAGTGCCAAAGAATTGATGCTTTCGAACTGTGGTGTCAGAGAAGACTCTTGAGAGTCCCTCAGACTGTAAGGAGATCCAACTAGTTCATTCTAAAGGAAATCAGTCCTTTATATTCATTGGAAGGACTGATGCTGAAGCTGAAGCTCCCATACTTTGGCCACCTTCTGTGAAGAATTGATTCATTGGAAAAGACCGTGATGATGGGAAAGATGGAGGGCAGGAGGAGAAGCAGGTGGCAAGGATGGGATGGTTGGATGGCATCACTGATTCAGTAGACATGAGTTTGAGCAAGCTCCAGGAAATAGTGAAGGACAAGGAAGCCTGGGGTGCTGCAGTCCATGGGGCCACAAAGTGCTGGTCATGATTGAGCAACGCAACAACAGCAAGGCAGGACTAATGCTGAAGACATTACCACCAGACACAATTTTGAAATGATTCTAAAAGGACACTTTTCACCTCTTTACATATTTGAAGTGCATGCCTCTTATAACTGATTTGCCATACTTTAACTGGCAAGACTTTTTCTTTCTTAGTACATGCCACAAATATGTATCTTATGGTCACAGCAAATTAGCATTAGTGAAATTAAGATCTGGAGAAAAGTGAACAAAAACGCCTGAAAACAATCAGGAAAGAATTCAGGGAAGAACTAGCATCTAAGTTGTGAAAGTGTCAGGTGGATTGTTCTATGGTTTTGAAGATATGTTATGTGGAAGTTAAGGTCAATCACAGTTTAGGGGAGAAGTTAAAGGAAGGGAGCCACTTTTAATTGGATTCCTGCTATGTGTCTCACACTTAGGTCTTCTGTTTTGAGTAACTTTTTCAATCTCACAATAACCTGTTGGTCCTTGAGGTAACATAATCAGAAAGAAATTTTTTACTGAAGACAGCAGTCCTGCCCTTCCCACCCCCTCCACGGGAATCCCTGCACCTACTGACATCAAGATGATTTTACAGCCATCTGCTTATGATGACTTCAGTTCTCCCAGTAGCTAGACCCCTATTCTTAGAAGAGACCATTAGTTTTAGAGTATACAGATCTAGGTGAAGCTCAGTCTGTTCAGCTTAATCACTGAATAATGTTAAACAAATTGCTTACCATTCAAAAGTAATATGAAAAAAAGTTATGCCTATCCCTAAAAGCCTGTAGTATAGTGTTTGCGTATATAACAGGTGCTAAATAGTTCACCTCATCTTCTCCTCTATTCCCTTCTTTTCCTTACAAAATATATGTTCTTAAATAACAATGAGGCAACTGAGGTCAGGAGAACAAACCCAAGAGTTTGGGGAGCAGTGGACATGTTCAGGGACCAGCCTTTGTCCCTGGCCATAGAGATTCTCATCTAATTATTGGGAGGCCAGTGGTCATGAAGAACTGGATTCTAGCGGTCCAGCCTTGTATCCATCCTCTTGAGGGCTGGAATATGGATGAAGCAGGAGAGAAATGCAGCTATACAGAGACAGGCAGTCTTCAGGGTTTAGTCTGTTGTGCATGTGTGCTAAGTGGCTTCAATCGTGTCTGACCCTTTGCAGACCTATGGACTGTAGCCTGCCAGGCTCCTCTGTCCATGGGGATTCTCCAGGCAAGAATACTGGAGTGGGGTGCTGTACCTTCCTCCAGGGATCCTCCTGACCCATGGATTGAACTCACGTCTCTTATGTCTCCTGCACTGGCAGATGGGTTCTTTACCACTGGTGCCACCTAGGAAGCCCTTCTGTTCTGTTCTTTGAACCGGTGTATTTGAGAGATTCTTTTCTATCAAATAGCATTTAATCAGAATTTATGCTCCCATTTTTATCTACAGTTTTCAAATACAAGTACTGAGCAGCATAAAATAGCCAGGGTTGTCACTCTGAGTTGATACAGTTCATCCATGCTTTCCACAAATATCTGGTTCCTTTTTCCATGTACAAGTAACGTGTGAATGGAGGGAATACAGTGTGAACACAGCTGCTTCCCCGCCTTGAGGCGCCTGCCTTTTGGTGGAGGCCAAAAAAAAAAACCAGCTTCATGTTTTAATCGAGGAATAAGACCACAGCAGTGGGGAAATGTGGGCTTCCCAGGAGGTACTGGTGGTACAGAATTCACCTGCCAGTGCAGGAGACACAAGGGACACAGGCTCAACCCCTGGGTCAGGGAGACCCCCTGGAGAAGGGAATGGCAATCCACTCCAGTGCTCTTGCCTGGGAAATCCCACGGACAGAGGCTACAGTCTGTGGGGTCCCAAATAGTCTGACATGACTGAATGCTCACGCACACCATGTGGGATTGTAAAGGACGGTCTCTCTTAACATCTTTGGTGACATGAGCCCCTTCCCAAAAAAAATTCAAATATATGACATAAAGTGTGTAGCATTCAAAAGAAACTGACCATAATGAAAAATGGTTAAGAATATCTGGGAGAAAGTCTGTTCTGAGAGAAACAAATCAGGAAGAAGTAGCCAAATGATGGCATGGGGGCAGAAAAGAGCGCTCTCCATAAGAGAGATATCTGTGGAAAGATCCACATGCTTTTCAAGTGCAAAAGCTGAGGCGGGTCCAGCCAAAACAACAAGATTTTTGTTGTTTTGAATTCATCTCTGCAGCTACAATATAGGCACATGTTTGATTTGTATTAGGCTTTGTTATAAGAAAGAATTTGAAAGAAAGTCTTCTTTCAATAAAACGTTCTCTGTGATTATGCACTAATGAGAAAACTTATATTATTTCAATATATCAAGCTGCAGATATTCCTGTGCCAACTTTCAAAATGAAAATAGTTTAAATACATTAAATATACATATCCAAATGATTCTTTTCTTAAAAATAATCTTATTTATTGATTTTTGCCCGTGCTGGGTCTCCGCTGCTGCACGAGCTTTTCTCTAGTTGTGGCGAGGGGGAGACTTTCTCTAGCTCTGGTGCACGTGCTTCTTGTGGTGGTGGTTTCTCTGGTTACAGAGAGAGTGTGTGGGTTTTGGTAGTTGCGTCTCCCAGGCTCTGGAGCTCCAGCTCAGTGCTGTGGCGCAGGTGCTTAGTTGCTCTGTGGCATGTAGGGTCTTCCCGGGCCAGGGGATCAAACCCTTGGCCCCTGCATTGGCAGGGGATTCTTCTCCACTGAGCCACAAGGGAAGCCCCCAAATGAATCTATATAAATTACTAAATAGAGAAGTCACAGCTGGAGGCCCAGCTGTAAATTTACAAGAGATTCTCTCTTGTGACTCTGAAATTTTCAGTCTGAAACACAGGATACACTAGATGTATGCTTATCACTTAGACACTCACTAAGTCCTCAGTGGCAAAATAAGAAATACTTTTCATCAACTAGGGGAAAAAATACAATTAAAAAATGCAGTAGTTCAATTGCTGTGTCAAGTCATGCTGCTGCTGCTACTAAGGTCGCTTCAGTCGTGTCCGACTCTGTGCGACCCCATAGACGGCAGCCCACCATGCTCCCCCGCCCCTGGGATTCTCCAGGCAAGAACACTGGAGTGGGTTGCCATTTCCTCCTCCAGTGCATGAAAGTGAAAAGGGAAAGTGAAGTCGTTCAGTCGTTTCCAACTCTTAGAGACCCCATGGACTGCAGCCTACCAGGCTCCTCCGTCCATGGGATTTTCCAGATAAGAGTACTGGAGTGGGGTGCCTTTGAAAGAGCCATATAATCTTTAAAATCAGAACAAAATTTTTTGAATTATTATTCTCTTTCTTGCTCATATGGCTGAAAATACTTAAGATTCAGTTGTGTGATGTGTAAAGCTGAAATATTAACACATACTTTGGGAATAAATAAAATAGTATACATGAATCACTTAATACAATGCATGTGTACAAAACAGCACCCTCTTCTTTGGCCTGAAATTTCCTAACTGTTCTCCACTCCCCTCACCTTCTTGTACAGAGTGCAGTCAAGTACTGAAAGGAGTAAAAGGCTGGGGAGACCAGAAGGTTTGAGCAAAGAGCAGAGGCTGGAATTTCTACATGACATTTCCTAGGCTGTTGGTTTGAAGATACTGGTTCCCCAAATACTTAACAGAGTTTTGAGTTAAATATGTATGAATTTTAATCATTTAGGAACTCAGTGTATGATAGCTGTTTTTCTAACTATACTGAAGGGACAGTAAGATTATATAGATTGAAATGTCTTCTGAATTTTATTTTCTAAGATGGGACAACATAAAGCAAAGGAGGTTATGTATACATGGCACTTGTTCTGTAGATGTATTTTGAATTCTTAAATTTGATCCAATTTGAGAAACTCTTACTGGGGCATACTAGGTGTCGGGCTGTGTGCACAGTACTTCAGATCCCAAAGCAGATAAAATGTACTTTCTGGCTTCAGATAAGTCTCAGTGGAGTTAAGAATTGGGAGTAGTGGGGGTAGGGAGATGGAGGCAGGGGACCAACATACACAGAATTAGCTAAAAATTCTAAGGTGTGAATGTACATACAGTCCCAGTATAGAGACACAGGTAAGTCAGCTCTTTAATTCTGCCTGGGAAAGGAGGAGAAGTCTCCAGAGAGCTGACAAGTTCTGGGACTGTAAAAAGAATCATCTAGGCCTAGGTAGGAAATATATACGCTAGTTTGGGGCTGAGGGCAAAACCCAGCTGAAGAGAGAGAAAGACATTTTCCTCCAAAATCAAGATACAGTGTTGAATTATGGGTGACTGTATTCTAACCATAATGGTCTTATTTTTTCTCACACTGCAGACTTTTACACACATGCACATTCATGTATTCCTCAACAGTTTGAAAATTGTTTCTCAGTCTTGCTTTTTACATCAGGGAAAATAAAAAGCCAAATAACAAAAACTCAGCGTTCTGTTATTCTGTGACAGGGAAAGAAGGAAGTCACTTTGCAGGAAAACAAATTAAAGCTTTACTTAACTGTTACGTGGGCCTCACTCTGGCCTCACGCTGGCAAAGGAATTAAAGGACACTTGCTAATGGGCACCCTAACCTTCATAATTACAAGATACTCTGCAGACGGTGCTTCTCCCCATCTTCCTTTGAAGCATCTGTTTCCTGGAATTCTATAGGATATACTCATTCAGATATTTGTCTTGAATTTGAATGGATCACAACAAGCAATGACCTTTAACATGAACAAATTGTTTAAATGCTTAATTTGGAGGAACAAGGCAACTAGTAAAGGCAAAACCAGTCATGCCATACTAAACCAACAAAGACTGCTATGAAATAACTGTTGTCAGGATAGCAGGATTTATTGTTTAATTTTCATTAGAAGCTACACTCAAGCTGCAGCCCTGTCGAGAGCAAGGGATGTAAGGTCACCTACCAAGGAAATCGCCCTGCTGTTGGGCTGTGGGGGTTATGGTTTGTTTACCATCCATCCATGCACTTTCTCGTTATAACGCCTAATGTTTCACTTCTTAAGATGACATTTTGGTTAAGCAGTTCTTCAAAGTGACTCCGCACTCAGTACAGTCACTGGATATTTTGGCTTCTGCTGCACGGGCTTGGGTGAGGGAATGGGGGTGGGTGGGTGAGCAGAGAATTGTGTCTGCTGTGGCATTCTGCTGTCCTGCTCCTTTCTACCGACCTTCTCTTTTGCTGGAATCCCCAGGCTCTCCTCCCTTCACCCCACTCACCCATAGGTAGTTTGGCAGGGCTAGAAACTGGTTCACTGGATATTTTGGCTTCTGCTGCACGGGCTTGGGTGAGGGAATGGGGGTGGGTGGGTGAGCAGAGAATTGTGTCTGCTGTGGCATTCTGCTGTCCTGCTCCTTTCTACCGACCTTCTCTTTTGCTGGAATCCCCAGGCTCTCCTCCCTTCACCCCACTCACCCATAGGTAGTTTGGCAAGGGCTAGAAACTGGAGAAGGAAATGGCGACCCACTCTGGTGTTCTTGCCTGGAGAATCCCAGAGACAGGGGACCCTGGTGGGCTGCCGTCTATGAGGTCACACAGAGTTGGACACGACTGAAGTGACTTAGCAGCAGCAGCAGCAGCAGCAGAAACTGGTAGAAGGTGAGATGGAACTGAAGATGGGCAGACAGACTCCAGTTTCTCTGTAAAATCTCCTAGGCTATTGATGGGGAGATCTCAGTTGCCCAGAGATCAATTGCCCAGAGATGCTCTATAAGTTTGGGGGTTAACAGCTATACATTTTCATTTGAATTGCCAAAGTTACTTAAACTTCTATGTAAAACTTATTCTAAGGAATTAAAAAAAGAAGTAGCATTTCTGCTGCTAATGCATAAGTGCATACTGTCACTCAGCCACAGATGGCTATTTTTTACTTAAAAACTTGCTGGATTGTAACTAATTCTAGTCCATGAGACACTCTTCCTCATTAACCTGTGGTTTATTGCAGCATTTCTCTGTGTAGCTTAGTATATTTGTCCTTAAAAGGCCATGATTTTTAGGGAATGTTCATTTCATAGTGTTCCTTCCTTTACAAAACTAATGTGTGTGTGTGTGTGTGTGTGTGTGTGTGTGTGTGTGTGAATATATGGGTGTGTGCGTTAGTCACTCAGACATGTCTGACTCTTGTGACCCCATGGACTGTAGCCCTCCAGGCTCCTTGTCCATGGAATTCTCCAGGCAAGAACACTGGAGTGGGTTGCCATTTCCTTCTCTAGGGGATCTTCCTGACCCAGGGATTGAACCCCAGTCTCCTGCATTGCAGGCACTTTACTGTCTGAGCCACCAGGGAAGCCCCTTTACAGAACAAGATTGAGATTTAAATTGTGCTTCTAAAGAAACCTAAATTCTTACTTTTTTTTACTGCAAGAATTAGCATTATCTTTTCTCTTTTGGTTATTCATGGACATAATTAACAAGCTGTTCTGTTTGTTAACTGGGGATATTCTGTAGCTTCCAGGCTCCACGTTTTAAAATGCAATAGAGTTATCATAATGAAATATGAGCAAGGCAGTAAAGCAGGAAACACTGTAATATATTTTTGCAACCAAGGCTTTGAATCTAAAAAGTTCCCAGATAGCTTCATTACAGTGCCAGCTGATAGTGTATTTCTCAGCTTTCATTAAAAAAAAAAAATCGAGGATCTGTGATTATGCCGAATAAAGCTGTATATAAATGAAGTATCTGCCACACAATCATAGGAAGCATATTTTTTTTTGTTTCATCAGTACTTGCTTCTGTTGCTCACGTGAATAATATGATGGATTTTTACTTTATCTCCAACTGGCAGTGTAGCCATAAATCTATCTGTAAGGTACCCAGCACAGGATAAAATGTTATTTTTCCTCAGTGTGGTCTCATTTGATTACAATTGCAGCCCTGCCTGGCTGCATTCCATCCATAATTAATTGTCGCTTTGGTTTCCAGTTGCAGCCAGGCCAGTGCTGAGGCTGGTCACATCTTTAGATAACACCGCCGACCATGCCAGCTGGCAAGTGCACGAGGACCTTTCACACTGAGTCTAAAGGGCGCAGAAGCCTGGGACTTCACCAGGGGCCTCTCTTGAAATGATGCTGTGCCAGAGAAGGGCCCACCTTGCTGTGACTGAAGGTCTCTTTGGCTCCTCACCCTTCTGAGTAAACACCATATGCAGAGAGGTTTCCTTTTTGCCAATTTACTTTGGGGACTCTAAGGCTAAGATAGAAAGTATTTCAGTGGGGACAGGAAAATAAATTCCTTTAAGGCTTTATCTCTGGGTCCAGATCATTCTTTTTTCCTAAGTATTGAGCTGTAATCTCATTGACATGAGTGACTGCCATTTTAACATAGCATAGATATTTGTTTTCTATGATGTTATTTCTTTCCTGGATATTTGGTTTCACTTTACTCTCTGGGAAAGAATGGGAAGTATACCGGGCAGAAAAATTAGGTAATTATCCATCCCTGTCCAATGCTGAGATTTATTTTTGAGTAAGAGGGCATGCTGCAGTTGTTGCATAAAGACAGTTTAGGTGTCATTTTAGATAGATGCATTTAATTACTTGATTTACTCCCTGCAACGCCACCTTAAAGCAAACTACATGGATTAATATTATTTGTTACAAATTCTGAAAGAATCTCATAAAGTGTTTTAGTCCCATTCGTGATTGCTCAAAGAAAATGTAAGCCATATTTTCAAACCAAAATATTTTGGGAGCCCCCAGGTTACTGGCTGAAGTGCATCAGTTGTGTGATTTTGAGAGACTGTGTACAAACCAGGGAGCAGATTGTTGGCATGTGGGTAACATGAACTGAAGGAAAGTCGGTCTAGTCTGGCTAGATCTTTCTTCTGTCCAAGGAAGCCAGATATCTAGATTTTTATATGATATCTCTTATTTTTAAATGTTGACAACCACAACTAGTTCATTTAAAAACAACTAAAACAAAAAGAGATTCCATTTGTGCAAAGGACTGGACCTATAGCCTGACTTTATATTGTACTAAAAGTCTTCTTCTAAATTTTATTGATTTTTAAATATTTATTTATGGTTTTGGCTGTGTCAGGTCTCAGTTGCAGCACATGGGATCTTTGTTGCATAATGTGGTATCTTTCCTTGTGGCACAAAGACTCTCTAGTTGCGGCATATGGGTGTCAGAGGGCATAGGCTCAGGAGTTGCATCATGTGGGCCCAGCTGTTCCATAGCACATCAGTTCAGTTCAGTCACTCAGTCGTGTCTGACTCTTCATGACCCCATGAATCGCAGCACGCTAGGGCTCCCTGTCCATCACCATCTCCCAGAGTTCACTCACACTCACGTTCATCGAGTCAGTGATGCCATCCAGCCATCACATCCTTGGTCGTCCCCTTCTCCTCCTGCCCACAATCCCTCCCAGCATCAGAGTCTTTTCCAATGAGTCAACTCTTTGCATCAGGTGGCCATAGTATTGGAGTTTCAGCTTTAGCATCAGTCCTTCCAATGAACACCCAAGGCTGATCTCCTTCAGAATGGACTGGTTGGATCTCCTTGCAGTCCAAGGGACTCTCAAGAGTCTTCTCCAACACCACAGTTCAAAAGCATCAATTCTTCGGTGCTCAGCCTTCTTCACAGTCCAACTCTCACATCCATACATGACCACAGGAAAAACCATAGCCTTGACTAGACGGACCTTAGTCGGCAAAGTAAGGTCTCTGCTTTTGATATACTATCTAGGTTGTATCCTAGTTACCCAAACAGGGATCTGACGTAAAGTGGGATACTTGGTGAAGATGCTCTGGTCTTTAGCAAAGATGGTTTGCTTCTAGCCTCTCACGAGCCCTTGAAATCAGCCATGTCCATGGCTGGTGGTCCATTCTTGGGCACAAGAGTGTTGCTCCAGAGGGGGAAACC
>SJYC01144867.1:0-10268 GCA_006408675.1 Madoqua kirkii | reverse complement strand
TGGTGTTGGAGAAGACTCTTGAGAGTCCCTTGGACTGCAAGGAGATCCAACCAATCCATTCTGAAGGAGATCAGCCCTGGGATTTCTTTGGAAGGAATGATGCTAAAAGTGAAACTTCAGTACTTTGGCCACCTCATGCAAAGAGTTGACTCATTGGAAAAGACTCTGATGCTGGGAGGGATTGGGGGCAGGAGGAAAAGGGGACGACTGAGGATGATATGGCTGGATGGCATCACTGACTCGATGCACATGAGTCTGGGTGAACTCGGGGAGTTGGTGATGGACAGGGAGCCCTGGCCTGCTGCGATTCATGAGGTCGAAAAGAGTCGGACGTGACTGAGTGACTGAACTGAACTGAAGAGAACAGACTCTATGTGATATCAATACCTTTGAACTTTGAAATTTTTGCATCTTGTTTTATGTCCCTATATATGTCCCAGTGTCTCCTAGTTTATTTATTCATTCATTTTCCTAGTTGATAGTCTATGGGAACTTGAGCAGAATTTGTATCCTACTGTTGTGTATAAGTTGTCTAAATATTAATTATGTGAATTGGTTCGTGGTGCTACTCAGGTCTACTACATCCTACTTTTCTATATATTCATTCTATTAATTTTTGAGTGTTTGCTATTGAAATTCAACTAAAAATCTTAATTTATCTACTTAAAAAAATAATTGTAATATATAGTGGAACTATATGTAACTTTGTTTTGTATTTTCCAAGTCTCCTGTAAATGTATTATCATACTTTCATAATTTAAAAAATAAAAAGGAAGGAGAAAAAAATAAGAGTTTCCAGTGAGATCCTTAGCCTCTCCTGCCACATGCCACATGACGATACATCTGAGACTTCTTGTCTTCAGAACTGTGAGAAATAAAATTCTGTTGTTTGTCCAAAAAAAAAAAAAAGATACATAACTCTTTATTCTTTCTTACTTGTAACTTCTGGTTGGCCGTTTTTGCCTATGGAAAAAGCACAGGTGCATGGGTTTTCTTGTCTGTGGTCTAAACTCATGCTTGCAGATGACTGAAAGCAAAAGAGGGCTCTCTCATGTTTGCGATCTGTGTTATTTGTTCTCTAGGCAAACTAATTCCCAGAATCTGATAGCACATTCCCTTTATGATTTCCTATGAAGTCATAATGTCTGCCTAGAGTCACTGACTCACGGAGTCCTAACAAGATGTACACTCACTGGGAGCAACATCCTCCCTCCTGAGTTGGCGCGATTTTAATTGTACTGTGACAGCACACGTGTACAAAGGCAGCTGCAACTGACAGAGTCACTGGCCCTCAGGGTGATTGTAGGAGCCTAAAGCCAACTGACCAGTGCACACTGCTGCTTACAGCAGGTAGGAGCAGGGAAGATGGAATGCTGGTGAAGTTATTGTTAGGAGTGAGGCATTGCATCAGCATAGACCTAATCAAGCGCTTCTTCCGTGGAAGGGTGTGAACCTCAGGGCAAAGTCCATAGGCGCTGAAAAGCCGCAGGGCTGGGTTAACAAGATAGGGGAGTGTGAAGAACTCAAAGACTGCATTTAATCTATCTCCCTTTCTCTCTGGACATCCAGGCCCTTCTTAAAAAAAAAAGGTTTTTTTAATTAATTATTTTTGACTTCACTAGGCCTTTGTTGCTGCGTGTGGGCTTTCTCTCGTTGTAGCAGGCAGAGGCTACTGTTGGCTGTGGCACACGCTCTAGGCAAGCGGGCTCCGCTAGTCGTGGCACACAGGCTCAGTAGTTGAAGCGCGCGGGCTTGCTAGTTGCTGCCCGCCAGCTCTGGAGTATGAGCTCAGTAGTCGTGGCACACGGGCTTAGTTACTCCAGGGCATGTGGGATCTTCCCGGACGAGGGATAGAACCTGTGTTCCTGCACTGGCAGGTGGATTCCTATGCACTGAGCCACCAGGGAAGCCCCCAACCCCTTCTTAACTACTCCACTGCCTTTGCCTCCAGGATTCTCCCTTTCATATTCTACCAGGTAGGCTTTGGACACCACACAATGAAGATTATCCTTTTATCTTTACTTGACCTTTACTTTCCCTACCTTCTGTTAGAAAAGTGTTGGATTAGTTCAACACTTTTTGACTTTGGCCACCTCATGTGAAGAGTTGACTCATTGGAAAAGACTCTGATGCTGGGAGGGATTGGGGGCAGGAGGAGAACGGGACGATGGAGGATGAGATGGCTGGATGGCATCACCGACTCGATGGACGTGAGTCTGAGTGAACTCTGGGAGTTGGTGATAGACAGGGAGGCCTGGTGTGCTGCGATTGATGGAGTCACAAAGAGTCGGACACAACTGAGCGACTGAATTGAACTGATCTTGGATTAAAGTGCTGAAGTGCAGTCAGTTAACAATAAGCCATGCGGTAAGAGGGCGACTGAATGGGCTTCAGAATCAAACAGGACTGGCTTCAGTGAGTCATCTTGTATCTCTGTGTGGCTTTGGATAAATTATTTAAACTAAATTATTTAAACTATTTGAATCTCATTGTGTCTTTAAAATGTAAATACTAATCCCAACCCCTTCTTAACTACTCCACTGCCTTTGCCTCCAGGATTCTCCCTTTCATATTCTACCAGGTAGGCTTTGGACACCACACAATGAAGATTATCCTTTTATCTTTACTTGACCTTTACTTTCCCTACCTTCTGTTAGAAAAGTGTTGGATTAGTTCAACACTTTTTGACTTTGGCCACCTCATGTGAAGAGTTGACTCATTGGAAAAGACTCTGATGCTGGGAGGGATTGGGGGCAGGAGGAGAACGGGACGATGGAGGATGAGATGGCTGGATGGCATCACCGACTCGATGGACGTGAGTCTGAGTGAACTCTGGGAGTTGGTGATAGACAGGGAGGCCTGGTGTGCTGCGATTGATGGAGTCACAAAGAGTCGGACACAACTGAGCGACTGAATTGAACTGATCTTGGATTAAAGTGCTGAAGTGCAGTCAGTTAACAATAAGCCATGCGGTAAGAGGGCGACTGAATGGGCTTCAGAATCAAACAGGACTGGCTTCAGTGAGTCATCTTGTATCTCTGTGTGGCTTTGGATAAATTATTTAAACTAAATTATTTAAACTATTTGAATCTCATTGTGTCTTTAAAATGTAAATACTAAGTTATAGTTCAAGGGATCATTTTGAAGATTAAATAAGATAAGATATGTAAAGGAAGTAACATTCAAAAATGTTAGTTTCCATTTTGGCTTTCCAGTTCATGATTGATGCTACCCAGTCTTTATGGATTATCTGAAATATTAAATCGCAGAAGTAACTGATGGTGGAAATTTTGAACATGAAAGACATTAATGATGTGCAAATTTCCAGGGAGAATTCCTTTCTGAGAGGTTTTCACATTATAAGTGTGAGCATATTTGTGTATTAAGAGCATGTGTAGGCAGAGGGCTTAATCATGTGTGTTGTGTATCTTCTTATAGAGTTGCCATTTTTTCATCCTGTTCTTTGCCCCAGGATTTATTGATCCTTTAACAAATGCCCCTTCCAGCTTTCAGTTAGGTTTGGCCTCTGGGAACCCCTACAGGAGACCTAGAGGTATTCATTCTCCTGGATAGCTTTGGGCCAGCTGTGCTCCCCTTGGAAGGTCCCCATCATTTGGGGAGTGTCTCTGCATGACCCTATCCTTCCACTTCTAGTGTTGACTCCTTCCTTTTGTCCTTGGGAACCTAGGTGTGTTAACTCCTTGTGAGCTGCTCAGCATTCTTGCATGATCCCTTGTGATCCTCCTTCACCGACACCTTTCTAAATAGTCTCCTCCTAAATACACCCTCCTTATGTTTTCCTAATTTGAGTGCACCATCTGTTTCCTGTTGGAATCCTGATTTATATACCAGTAAACACAGTGTAACTGGAGACATGGACTAATTCCTATAATGCGAGTTGACAAGGCTTATGTATTGTACTTCCCGAATTTATAGTGTGTTCTCTAGGACATGTTTTGACTTAGAGTGTCTCTAAATAATGATCATTGCTGTTTAAACTCCCTCTGTGATCTTGCTTAATGTTTAATCAATGTTGCTTGGGAAGCAGGATCCAAAGCAGAGGAGAAAAATGAGGAGAGGCTACAGGAAGAATGCAGATGTCTTGAGTCACGTTCTTGCAGATAGTCAAAGAAGTTCGCTGAAATAAATTTGGATTGGATTTTACAACTGGATCCTTAATGCTAATGAGTTTCCCTTTATTCTCTGTGAACCTAGTGATGCATCTGGGGCACGGAGGTCCCTCAAATCCCTTACACTATACATTGGAAAAGCCCCTCTTTGGACTACTGAAAACTAAGCAGACTATTAAGACATCATTTGCTACTTCTCTGAGCCCTCTCTTCTGTTGTATCTGACTCCTTGAGATGTCTTTCTATTCTTTTTTGAAAATTGTATTTATTTATTTTATTGACTGCTCTGTGTCTTGTTGGGCTCTGTGCGGGCTTTCTCTGGCTGAGGTGAGCTGGAGCTCCTCTTCGTTGCAGTGTGGGCATCTCCCCGGGTGCCTTCTCTCACTGTGGAGCACAGGCTCCAGGCCCACCGGCTTCAGTAGTTGCCTCATGTGGGCTCAGTAGTAGTTGTGCATGGGCTTAGTTGCTCTGCGGCCTGTGGAATCTTCCCAGACCAGGACTGAACCCATGTCCCCTGGGTTGGCGGGTGGGTGGATTCTTATCTACTGAGCCACCAGGGAAATTCTCTTGTTCCTTTAGATTTAGTTTTGGAGAGATTTGGTGAAGCAGCATGAGATAAAAGAAGAAGCATCATGAATGTCCAGGAGCCTGTGATGATGCTGGCATTGATGTGAGGTCACACCTGGCCCAGACTTGGGGTTGGTCAGTGATGGGCTAATTGGAATGTCTTATTAGGCCTGGACTTTAAAAACCCAGCCTCCAAGATAGAATTTATGTGAAGACAGACTCCAAAGAAAGAAACAGTTATTGTGTCAAAGAAAAATTCTTACTTTTAACTCTAAGTATTTTTCCCTTTATCAAAAGGCTAATGACTATGGCAAGGCAGTGTTGAAAATACCAATTTATGCTCTTTTCAGGGTTCAAAAACTTTATTAATTTGAACTTTAAGTAACTTTTTTACCTCATATTATTCATTTGACAGCAATTGTTTCAGGAGATGGATTGCAGTTCCCAGGCAATCTTCTCATCTATTAATATAATAATAAACTGAAATCAGTGCATAGTTCACAGAGAACTGGCAGTGTTTCACATTTTTGCCTTTTGACTGGCGTTGCACTAACCTAGAGTATAAGAAGTCAAGTGATGGATGGACAAGTGTTTCAACCCACTAAACCTTGCATTTGCAGAGCAAAGAAATTCAGTCACAGCACATTTGTTAACACAGGATAGGATTAGCAGTCCTACTGCATGACAAGTTATACAAAATAACCCTAACAGAAAATACTAGTTTCTAGCTGGCTCTTCAGAAATGTTTGTTTTACAAGACACCATAATACTTATTAAAACAAGATGATGTCAGCCACCACTTCTTTTATTGAATATATATTTCCCCAAACTATTTGCTTACCTTCCTACACAGAAAAAGTTTCCATTATTACATTTAATGGGAAGAAATAAATATCTCCCCTTACTTACTTTTTTTTTCAAGGGCAATCTGCTTCTTTGTAGACTTATTTGTATTGATATTTATTATATCTAGATTTATAAAAGTCCATTAATAAGATCTTTAACAAGAATCAGATTTTTTTTAACTTGAAATGAACATTTTGTGAATCACAGAATTGATTTCAATAAATGGTTTTAATCTGGGCTTTACTGAGAGCAAAGTGGTCCATGGGAAGACTAGATATTACCCTATGAATGCCCTGATACACACAGAATTGTGGGTAAATAAATGTATTCACCCCTTTCCACCTTACCCCACCCCACAGAGCAGGTTTAAAGCTCTCAGCAGATTCTCAAAGGGATATTATATTTGATTTGAGGAACAATAACTTCTGCTGACTTAAAAACTGTAGGCATGTAGTAAGTGTATTATTCTTTCTTAATAATGATAATGGTAGTGGTCCTTGATAATAGTCCTTTTATAGATAACTGTTTGCTGAAGGGTTCCTCAGGAATCAATATTGGGATTACTCAATTATTAGTTTATGACATACAAGCGTATATTGGGAGCCTAGTGTGTGTGAAGGAATATAACTGTGTCCCTCCTATGTACTGTGTGAGTAAGTATAAAACAAGGTGAGATATGAGCATTTCTTTTTTCTTAAACTTTCTATTTTGCATGAGGTATAGTCGATTAACAATGTTGTGATAATTTCAGGTGAACAGGGAAAGGACTCAGCTATTCATATACATGGGTACATTCTCCCCCAAACACCCTTCCCCTCGAGGCTGCCACAGAGCATTGAACAGAGTTCCATGTGCTATTCAGTAGGTCCTTGTTGGTTATCCATTTTAAATACAGCATTTCTAAGTTGATTCTGTTGGAAATTACCACAGCTCACAACTAAATAATATGGGAATGGAACCACCAAGAAATGAAGAGGCATGTAAAAGAAACAGAAGCACAAAAATCAGTCTGATGCTTTTTGGCATAACATTCCACAGTACTTAATTGTCTTAACGTTTGAAAAGCCCACTCTTGCTATTATTTCTAAAAATTTATGTATATATATATATATATATACATATCAGAGTACTTAAAGTCAGTAACTGTGGTAGCCTCAGTGGGAGGGAAACCTAAGAGGGAGGGGGTATATGTATATATAAGGATGATAATTTTGCTATGCAGTAGAAGCTAACACAACATTGTAAGGTAACTATCCTGCAGTAAATATTAAATAATAAAAGAAAGAAAGCAATAGGTATAAGCATAGATATACCATGAAAATTAATTCTCCTGCTATCCAAACTCGATTCTAAGTATTCTAGTTTACTTTCTCAAAGATAGAAATTATGCTTTTTATTTTTTATGATAAACATACTGTTTAAATCAGGATACCTTCCTCAAGACTTTCTTGGTATTATACTGAACAGAAGTTAAATATCAGAAGGCTTCTCCTCAGCAATTTAAAAAACTGCTTGCTTACTCTAGAAATTCTAAGAAGGAAAGATAAAATACATTGTTTCTCTAGAAAGAATGCTTCTAATGTTTTTACTCTTACAAAATGGCCCTTGAAAAACACTGAAGATCTTTGTCTCTCTGGACATACACTTGGACTTTGAACTTGGACTTGGGACCAGAACTATGCCATCACCTAAACTTAGATCTGAAAAATTTATCATGGTTCACATGCCTTGTTCTGAAGGCAGTGTAACTCTCTAGGTCCACACGATTGCAGGGCAATATGTATGTTATGTCCTTTTAATTTGCAGCTAAATATGAATAATGATAGTAAGTGCAAGTCTTAAATTATTCACATCAGCTCAATTGCTAAGTGGACTCTCCTTGGATAACGACTTTTTAAACAATCAGAAACCTGGTGGAATATGATGGTCAGTATCTTTCAGTTAGCTGCTACATGGTAAGCTTAGTTGCATCATCTTTCAGTCTGACCTTTGAGGTGATATAAACTGGCAGTAAAAGATCAGATCTGTTTCCTGGTTACCAGCGCCTTTAAATCACCTTAGATAAAAGCAGATCACTTGTCAGAAATTACAGCAGATGGCAAGTTGTGGGCTGCCAGTAACTGTCTCTAAGTTACAGTTTCTGTAGGGAAGGGCTTATTTATTTGTTTACTTTTTGTCAAATATTATGTATGTCATTGCATTTTCAAATAATGAAGAATTTATCCTTGAGTATTTTAATTAAACATACACACGCTTGGTAAAAATTTTCAAATTGTGCAAATATGTACAGTGAAAAGAAATTCTCCCATATATCCTAAACCATCAGCTTCCAACCCCATCCCAGTCATGGAAGCAGCTGTTGCTAGTGGTGTCTTGTGCATTTCCCCAGAATTTTCTATATATGCAAAATATATAAATAGTATAGTTTTAAGAATATACTAAAATATTTTTATAGGATAAATATACAAACTGTATGTGTATATATTCAAGTGCCTTGAAGGACAGATTTGGTCCTGTGTCTTCCCTGGTGGCTCAGATGATAAAGAATCCTCCTGCAATGTGGGAGACCTGGGTTTGATTCCTGGGTTGGGAAGTTACCCTGGAAGAGGGCATGGCAACCCACTCCAGTATTCTTGCCTGGAGAATCCCCATGGACAGAGGAGCCTGGCAGGCTATAGTCCATGGGATCGTACATGGGGTCGCACTGAGCAACCAAGCACAATCAAACATCCATGGGCTTCCCAGGTGGCGCTAGTGGTAAAGAATCTGCCTGCCAGTGCAGGAGACTTAAGAGACTCAGGTCTGATCCTTGGGTCAGGGAGATCCCCTGGAGAAGGGCATGGCCATCCATTCCAGTATTCTTGCCTGGAGAATCCCATGGACAGAGGAGCCTGGTGGATCACAGTCCATAGGGTTGAGAGTCAGACATAAGTGAAGTGACTTAACACACTCACAAAACATCCATAAGACATTTGGCACATTCAGAAATGTCCTTGATATTTGATTCTGTCAAAACCACTTGACATGTGTCATGGTTATGGAGGTTTTAGATAGGACCAAATTTCAAGGACCTTTTGTCATGGACCAAGAGTATTATGGTTGTTTTAGACAGGACCAAGTCTCTACTAACCAAAAGAACAAAAAATATATATGTAATGCTATTACAACCTTACATCTAATTTTGGAGAAGCTTTTCCATAATAGTTTAGATAGATTTCACTATATTTAGCAGTTGTATGATATTCATTTACTTAATCACTTTTATATCAATGGACATCCAAATTTTATATTTGCTTCAAAAGATACTGAAATTAATGCCCTTTACTTCTATTTTTGCTTATATATATGCATATTTCTCTGCAAAGTTTTTGAATGAGATTTTGCCTTTAGAATTTTGATAAATAGTGTAGACATTGCCAACTTACCCTCCAAAGAGGCTGTACCATTTTCACTCAGACCAGCAATAAAGGTAGGCCCTAATCGAACACTTTTGTCAATGCTATGATTATCAACATTTTTTATCCTTGTCAGATTTGCTGTTGTTCAGTCACTCAGTTTTGTCCAACTCTTTGTAACCCCATGGACTGCAACACACCAGGCTTCCCTGTCCTTTACCATCTCCCAGAGCTTGCTCAAACTCATGTCCATCCAATCATCTCGTCCTCTGTCGTCCACTTCTCCTGCCTTCAATCTTTCCCAGCATCAGGGTCTTTTCCAGTGAGTTGGCTCTTCCCATCAGGTGGCCAAAATATTGAGATTCAGCCTCAGCATCAGTCCCTCCAGTGAATATTCAGGATTGATTCCTTTAGGATTGACTGCTTTGATCTCCTTGCATATTAATATGATCTTTTGTCATATTAAGAGATTTAAAAAGTACTTCAATTCTATATATGATTTATTTGTCTTTATTCTGCTTTGAGTCAGTGTTTCTCTCTACTTGTTTTTCTATGGATTGTTGGACTGTTGTATATTAAGGCAATTAAAACGTATTTACATGCGTTGTAAATAGACTCTCCCAGGGTTTTAGTCTTCCTTAAACTCTCCCAGGGTTTTAGTCATCCTTTGACTTGTTAACTAAATTTCTTGCCATGTGGGAATTTGTACTCTTTATGAAAGCGTTAATCATTTCTTTTATAGAGTTACAGATTTTGCATCTTCTTTAGAAAGGTCTTTGCCACTCCAAGTTTTTTCCTTAAGTGGCCATAGTTTTCCTAGGCTAGTTGGAGATACATATTTTATTTTGAAATATTTCATAATTTGGAATTTATTTTTCTGTAAAAGACCTAGATTTTTTCCCACTCATTTTCTCATTTTGATTGTTGATTTATCCCACCTTTCCCAGTTGATTTGTAAAGCCACTGTTATCATATACAGAATTTTCACATACATTTGGCTCTATCTGCAAATTATATGCTGATGACCCGCTGGTTTCTGAAGCACTGTCATACTTTAACATATGATATGAAAGGGCTAGCTCTCCATCATTTCTCTTCCTTTTTCCATGTCTATTCTAGCCACCCTGACATGCTTATATTTACATATCTTTACTTTCCGTTTTCCCCCATAGAATTCTTAACAGGTTTCAAAATGTAAAATTTTCTTTGTACTTTTGGTGGTAATCACATTGCATTTATACATTGATTCAGGGATATTGCCATCTTTAAAATATTGTTTTTATATTCAAAGAATAAGATATATTTCTATTTATTGAATTTTAATAGAATT
>SJYC01144864.1:0-18907 GCA_006408675.1 Madoqua kirkii | reverse complement strand
AAATTGGAAGTTGAAGTGCAATTTTCTTCAGAGGCTCAAAATTTCATTATAAAAAGAATTCACGAAATATTTTGAGCATTACTGGAACAATGATTACATGACATCTTTGAGTAGCTGTCATATAATTAAGGTAAGACTATTCTTATTTATGGGCTTCCTAGGTGGCTCAGTGGTAAAGAATCCCCCTGCTAATGCAGGAGATTCAGGAGATGAGAGTTGGATCCCTGGGTCAGGAAGATGACCTAGAGGGAGAAATGGCAACCCAGTCCTGTATTCTTGCCTGGAAAATTCCATGGACGGAAGAGCCTGGTGGGCTACAATCCATGGGGTCACAAAGAGTCAGACACAACATGTATTTATTTATATGTGTTGGTTTATTTTTAGAAATCCAAACAAGCACAAAATATTGTTTCTTTTTCCCCCAAGCATACTTGAATTGTTAATTAACCTCCACATTCAAAATTAGTGGCAAATAGAAATTTACAATGTCCAAAAATATACACAAGGTAACTTTGTCTTTGGAAGAAAAGAAAAGTTTCTTTATGCTTAAGTAACTTAAATCTTTCCATTAAAACAATTAAAAATGCCATCATTTGCATCATTTGCTCCCTCTCTTAGTTGACAAGTCTGGGTGAATTTTGTTTTATTCAAAGTGCACAGTCAGGGGTTCTGAGTGCAGTGAAGTATTTTTTCAGGCATTCTCACAACTTTGTACTTTGATCCTATCCTGTTCTCTTGGCCAAATCCTTTTCTTCCTTTCATATTTCACAATGTTTGTTTCATATATGAGTCCTTTGAAGTCAGAGGCAAAACAAGATTAAAACAACTTATTTTTTCATAACTGTGTTTTGTTTTTAAGACTTTTTTCTCCATCCAGATGAGTTTTTCTAGGGACAGGATGTATTCTGAAGGCGCAGGTAGATATGCAGCCCAGCTGACAGCTACAGTGATTCATAAAGATTTGCTGTGATGAAAGAATAAAGAGGAGGGATAGATAAATACGGGCTTCCCTGGTGTCTCAGTAGTAAAGGGCCATCTTGCCAAAGCAGGAGCCCCCAAAGACACAGGTTCGATCCCTGGGTGGGGAAGAACGCCTGGAGAAGGAAACTGCAACCCACTCCAGTATTCTTGCCTGGGAAATCCCACAGACAGAGGAGCCCAGCAGGCTCCAGTCCATGGGTGGCAAGAGTTGGGCATGATTTAGCGACAAAACAAGCAAACAAAGCAATGGATAAATATATGTCCTTATGTTCATGTATAAATGTGTTTCTATAAAGTTAACAGAGGAAAAGCTCTCATCAATGTATTTGCTGTGGAAAACTTACAAAGATAGGGAAACATTACCAGAGCTATGCGTTCTTTTAAGATTCCTTATCCTGCTAAAATTGCTAACTTACTTAGCAGAGGACCAGTTTTTTTTTGAACTATTTTACCACTGTTGATTATTTATCATTTGCCTTTATTCTCAGGTAATTTAATTTTAGTCTATAGAAAGTCAATAAAATGCTATTATCTACTGATTTATTACTTGTGCATTTGTGGTAAGTAGTTACTAGTAAGTTTGAGAAAGCCTTAATTTCACTATGAAAATTAATTTACATGGCAAAGAAAGATAAATTGGATATAATTAAGCAAATTGAAATCTTACCTATTTTATTCTATTCTCATAATTCTTTCTTTCTTTTTTTTTTTTTTGGAGGAAATAGAAAGCGGCTTTAATCCTCAGCTGGCAGAAAGAGAGAACACAAGACTTGTACCTCAGCTATGCCCCCTTTCTGTGAAGAATCTGGGGGATGATGTAAGATGAGGGCTCACAGTCATGGACAGGGGATGAGGAGCAAGGATGTCCTCTTGTATTCTTGTATCTTGTATTCTTTCTCTTACATTCTTTCAAAACCAGTCATAAGTTGGTAGCCTGGCAATTGTATCCGGCAGGCCGGTAGCCAGTAGTTGGATGCACTGTCTTTTTATACTGTACGTAAGCCTTTCTATCTCCTCCACTTGATGTGGCTAGGATGTCTCCTCCATTAGACCAGGGCAGTTTTACCACTGGATCCCAAGTTCCTAGGATGAGAAGAATGTCTGGTTTCAGGACCCAGTGAAGCTCAAACTCTTGATGCCTTATCGTAGAGAGAATTCACTGAGAGACAAAGTGATAGGTAAGACATGGATTTATTTAGAGAAAAACACACTCCACAGAGAGAGTGTGGACCATCTCAGAGGGTGAGGGTGGCTCTCATAATTCTTTCTTTCTGTACTTTCCCCTCTCTCCTACCTTAGAATAAAAAAATGCTTTCTTTGGAACATTTTTGTTCATTTCGGTAAAGAGATTTCCTAATGTCTGGGCCAGTTGTATTTCTCTCCAGAAATCTCTGGCCTATTTGGAAACTGTGATTTGGAATTAATACTGCCATTTGTTGCTGAGTTTTTTCTAAATGGTGATGCAGATGGTTTGAGTAGGCAAACATTTTTCTATGACACCCGGGATTTACACAGATTGTGTTAAAAACAGCCACAATTTTGTCTAAGCCCAAACAGTTGTTGTTGCTTTTCTCCGTATAGAGTTTGGGCTCCCCTGGTAGCTCAGATGGTAAAGAATCTGCCTGTAATGCATGAGTCTTGGGTTCAGTCCTCAGGTTGAGATGATCCTCGAGAGAAGGGAATGACTGCCCACTCCAGTATTCTTGTCTGGAGAATTACATTGACAGAGGGGCCTGGCAGGCTATAGACCATGGGGTCCCAGAGAGTCAGACATGACTGAACAAACTAACATATCAACACATAGAGTTTAGAATAAAGATATTTATTAAAATATTTAAAGTGATTTTTAAAATTTTGCCAATATAAAAGATTTTCTATGTGATAATAAATTTCTAGAAACCTTTTAGTAACTTTGGATCATTTTTGATAGTTACATCATTCCTATATGATTGCATAGGTAGCCTATATGTATGCACAGAAAAATCAAAAGATTCTATGGAAGAAAGTTGCCAATTGATACATTAGTTGCATCATATTCATTATTGATTTGTATTCATTTTAGTCCAAGGCTAGATAATTATAACCTTTGTAGAGTCTTAAAAATTACTGCAGATTTTACAAGAGTTTTGGAAAGATACACAAGGAACTGTAAAATGTTTACCTCTGTGGAGTGAAATGCAGGATTGTTTCGGATAAGATAGATTTTAACTTTTCCTTTTTAGCCTCTGAATAGTTTTGAAATTTTTACTATGAGCCTATTTTACTGTTATAGTAAAATAAATTTAAAAAATGATCCTGGTGTTCTCTTGAATGATTCCAGAAAAGAGAAAATATCGCCTGCACTTACCCCTTATTGGCCTTCAATAAAGGCAGCATAACTATAGTTTGACTTTAGAAGTTGCCATTTGGAGCAGGTGTGCAGAATTCTGATTGAAAATAAAATTCCATGAAGACATATGTGAATTTCGTATCAAGTGAATTTCTCATTCTTATTTCCACACAGAACTGGAATCAAATTGTCAGAGGCTGTGTCAGATATAGCCCATACTTCACTTGATGTAAGTGATATTATTGTTTAATATTTATAACCTTTCTGGTGTTCTTCCATAAGGGAGGAAAAATAATTTTCCTTCTACTCTCCTGATTTCTTAGCTGAGATCCTGTAATGAGAGACAGATTAACAAGGGAAAAACAAACATGTATTTATTAACATGTATAACTCACGTCTACCTGAGAGATACTGAGGAAAAGTGAGTAACTCAAAGAGGTAGCTTAGAATTCAGACTTAAACATCATTTTAATAGGAAATGAGAGAGGAGATTTAGGTCTCATAGAGGAATAAGTGATTTTTAGGAAAGATGAATGGGCAGTTGAAGAACAGATGGGAGGGAAGGTATGA
This sequence comes from Madoqua kirkii, assembly GCA_006408675.1. NCBI lineage: Eukaryota > Metazoa > Chordata > Mammalia > Artiodactyla > Bovidae > Madoqua > Madoqua kirkii. Next base: position 15,027 of record SJYC01144864.1, on the reverse strand, counting down.
CAAAGTTTGTTGGCTTTAATATTAGCTTCCAATTTTCTCCTGTGGTGAGAGTCAGCCTTCCCTGGTTGATGAAAGTTCCAGGGAGAGGATTTATGACCACTGAGTCCCTTTAGAGGATCTGTCATCAGGCAGATAAGGAGTTCAGAATAATTGTCTTTCTATATTTCCAGTCTTTCAAGTAACTTCAGCTCAAAATAATCAATATGCCAAATGGCATATATTGGGGTGGCATATTCTGGCTACCGTTTACCACCTTAGAAAACAGTCATAATTGCATCACAATTTGTTAACCTTTCAAGGTTAACAAAATCTTGAGTGGACTTAGCTTTGACCCTCTAGAAGACAAATCCTTGTATCCTAAGTTTTTTTGCTTGTATTTCATGATAGATTTTTCCTAGATCTACGGATCAGATTTTAACAAAAATATAACATATGGACTATTTTTGATGGTGTATAAACTAGTTGGTAACTATCCCTAGATTGATTATTTTAAAAACAAGTAAGTAAATATAAAAGGCAATAGCTAGAAAAAAATTTTAGTGTACCTAATTCAAAATTCCTCTAATATATAAAGAATAATTCCAAAGAATATTTTAAAATTTTGCCAATATAAAAGATTTTCTATGTGATAATAAATTTCTAGAAACCTTTTAGTAACTTTGGATCATTTTTGATAGTTACATCATTCCTATATGATTGCATAGGTAGCCTATATGTATGCACAGAAAAATCAAAAGATTCTATGTAAGAAAGTTGCCAATTGATACATTAGTTGAATCATATTCATTATTGATTTGTATTCATTTTAGTCCAAGGCTAGATAATTATAACCTTTGTAGAGTCTTAAAAATTAATGCAGATTTTACAAGAGTTTTGGAAAGATACACAAGGAACTGTAAAATGTTTACCTCTGTGGAGTGAAATGCAGGATTGTTTTGGATAAGATAGATTTTAACTTTTCCTTTTTAGCCTCTGAATAGTTTTGAAATTTTTACTATGAGCCTATTTTACTGTTATAGTAAAATAAATTTAAAAAATGATCCTGGTGTTCTCTTGAATGATTCCAGAAAAGAGAAAATATCGCCTGCACTTACCCCTTATTGGCCTTCAATAAAGGCAGCATAACTATAGTTTGACTTTAGAAGTTGCCATTTGGAGCAGGTGTGCAGAATTCTGATTGAAAATAAAATTCCATGAAGACATATGTGAATTTCGTATCAAGTGAATTTCTCATTCTTATTTCCACACAGAACTGGAATCAAATTGTCAGAGGCTGTGTCAGATATAGCCCATACTTCACTTGATGTAAGTGATATTATTGTTTAATATTTATAACCTTTCTGGTGTTCTTCCATAAGGGAGGAAAAATAATTTTCCTTCTACTCTCCTGATTTCTTAGCTGAGATCCTGTAATGAGAGACAGATTAACAAGGGAAAAACAAACATGTATTTATTAACATGTATAACTCACGTCTACCTGAGAGATACTGAGGAAAAGTGAGTAACTCAAAGAGGTAGCTTAGAATTCAGACTTAAACATCATTTTAATAGGAAATGAGAGAGGAGATTTAGGTCTCATAGAGGAATAAGTGATTTTTAGGAAAGATGAATGGGCAGTTGAAGAACAGATGGGAGGGAAGGTATGACAAAGTTTGTTGGCTTTAATATTAGCTTCCAATTTTCTCCTGTGGTGAGAGTCAGCCTTCCCTGGTTGATGAAAGTTCCAGGGAGAGGATTTATGACCACTGAGTCCCTTTAGAGGATCTGTCATCAGGCAGATAAGGAGTTCAGAATAATTGTCTTTCTATATTTCCAGTCTTTCAAGTAACTTCAGCTCAAAATAATCAATATGCCAAATGGCATATATTGGGGTGGCATATTCTGGCTACCGTTTACCACCTTAGAAAACAGTCATAATTGCATCACAATTTGTTAACCTTTCAAGGTTAACAAAATCTTGAGTGGACTTAGCTTTGACCCTCTAGAAGACAAATCCTTGTATCCTAAGTTTTTATGCTTGTATTTCATGATAGATTTTTCCTAGATCTACGGATCAGATTTTAACAAAAATATAACATATGGACTATTTTTGATGGTGTATAAACTAGTTGGTAACTATCCCTAGATTGATTATTTTAAAAACAAGTAAGTAAATATAAAAGGCAATAGCTAGAAAAAAATTTTAGTGTACCTAATTCAAAATTCCTCTAATATATAAAGAATAATTCCAAAGAATCTGCTGTTCAGTCCAATTTTTTTTTTTAGTGGACATGAATTTTCGATTACAAAGGTATTCTCAAGGTCTCATCTCCAAATATAGAAAAGTGCCAGTGTTGGGTCTAAGTTCACACTCATTAATAAGAGCAGCAAAGCTGAAGATTTGTATTAATATTTTGGGGGTGTTAATATGAATGGGGAGCCTTCTCACTGCAGGTCAGCGTAATCACTGGTAGACTCCAGGACCCAAGGAGTTGTCTGCAGATGTCACGTGAGTATTTGGTCATCGAAGCCTAGGTTTTTGTTCTCATTCTGGTACTCACATGACTGCACCAGGTGCCCGATATGTTCACCATGAGGTGCTATCTTGGGGGCTGCATTCGTGGTGAAGGAAAATGCTATGTCTCTAAATTTGTCTTTGGGATATTACCACAGTTTTAAATGCAGTGGTACGTCATTTTGTGACACCAGGCAGTCTATCCAAAACTTTAAAGAAAACTGAGCATCTCTCTATCAAGGGTCATGACCAGGTTTGTGAAAGCATACCATATCATATTTATTTATGTTTTACTTCAGAAGTCTTTCTATATTTGAAATATTTTTATTTGTATCTCCCCACTTAGAAAGTACTTGAGAAGTAGGTCACACTTTTAAATATGGCAGAAATACAAAATCTATTATTTCAGTTGAATGAATGAGTAGTAGAAATGATACATTATTTTAGTGCTGATATTAAAAGTGTGGCTATCCATAATCATTATCTTTTATATCTGGGCTTTTATATCTGAGCAGTTTCCAAAAATACGAGCGGCAAAACAGAGTTAAAATTTAAGATATAAAATTAATGAAGCCAAAAAGCTTATAGTCATACTTAAAATGTCCTTGCATTAACATAAATGAAATGTCTGTTGCAGATAAAGTGCAAACATCATCTCTGACTTTATTCCCTTTTCTGCCCCCTTCTTAGGGCAGCTATTATCTTGACCTTTGCTATATTTCCTTCCAGGCCTTTCTTTTCCCTGTTCAGATATCATATCCTGAGTTCCATGGATCCTAAAAATAGATCATTTATGGCCAGTTGTCACTAAATTAATTACCTTTATTTAGATTTTACCTAGAAATTACTTTTCTCTTAAACAGTAAGATAAATCTTTTTCAGTATGCTGGGCCTTTGCCACTAAAAACTAGTTTCTTCCAAGGAAACAAAATCTTGAAAGTTACTATTGTAACAATTTTCTTATTCCTTAGAACAAAGAGCAATTTCTTACTGAATTTAAATTTCATTTCTAGTATACAACCTGTAAAAATCTATTTTTAAAATATATTTGAATGATCTTCTCTTCTGACAAACAGTTGTACATGAGTTCTTTTCTCATTGTTATTTGCTTATGAAATATTTAGTAATTAATATAATTTTAAAAGTAATTCAAGAAGTTTTAAATGTGTAGGTTACCCCAGAACATATACACACGTGAACTTCAATAATAAATATCTAAGGAAAACGGTGATTTAAACACTTTTGTTGTAAGCAAGCTCTTTGTGAGAATTTTCTACCAAAAATATTTCCTTTTGTGCTATATATATCTCCTCTTCTATAATATCCCCACAGTTCTTACATCTCCCAGAAAAAGGTATCACTGGGGAAGTATCAATAGGTTTAAGATACTGAGGAGAATTAGAAAATGTAATAAAGCCAGCAAATTGTTGAAAAACACTATTCTGGGAAGCAAACATTTAATAAGAATATGTATACATGTATATTTACAAGGTATTTTCTATGCATATAAATATGAATGAAACGTGAACCATCTGATAGAGAAAAAGTGTTCCAAGCCAGCAGTTCACACACGAAATGGGGCAGCCAATTGGATAATGTGCATAGCAACCGAGGGTAATGAACTCTGGTCGCTGAACCATGATGATAACATCTGATCTCTGAGCAGTGCTTTTACAGTTTTCATAGTTCTTTGGCTTATTCCGTCAGATAGCATTGTGAAATTATTTCTATCCCCTTTGTGCAACCACAGAAACAGACACTGGGAAGATCCATGTGTTCTGTGGGTTCATTCACCAGGCAGGTGGCAGGACCATCAGGCTTGTCTAAATTCAAAAGTTTTGCTCTTTCCTATAATACAAGCTGCCTCAATCTTGCAACAGAAAGAAAAGAGGCAGTATCGGTCATTTGGCAGTTAAATGACCGGCAGAGAGGCGCATTTCAGCCCTGTTGTCTTTCTCTTCGCTGCTGCAGTCACGTTTGGTTTTGTCAGCTCTCGCCCTGCCCCATATGTAGCAGTAGGGAATTTAGTCGTGGTTCTACAGATCATCTGAGTGGAAAGTGGGGCATGAAGTCCATCACGGTTTCAGTTCCTAGATCTATATGCAGGGGAAAATAAATGAGACCTAAATGATGTAGAGCTCCTCCAAATTTGTGCTGCAGAGTCTGGAGTGACTCAGAATTCTAGCCCATGCCCAACTCTTATTCTGTGACTTGAACAATTTTATCACTGTTGCGTCTCAGGATTCCCTAAGAGGGACTGCAGCTGCTTCTGAAAGTGGAAGGCTGAGGCTTGAAAGAGGAAGATCTGTATGTGAGAGGCAGTGTGGAGTAGTAGTCAGCAGCTGACTATGGACTCTGGGTTTTGCTTCTGGCTCTGCTGCTTTCTAGCCCCGTGACCATGAAGTTACCTAATGTCTCAGTTTCTCCATCTATAAATGGGGATAATAATCATAGTATCTGTTTCATAAGGCCATTGTCAAGAATAGATGAGCTAATATTTATGAAGTGGTTATAATGGTGCCTGACACGTAAGTGCTACATAAATATTGGGTATCATTTGGCATTGAAGAACTATTTTTGCATTTGTGAAAATAGTGGCACAGCCTATCATTGCTAAGCCTAAAGAGACTGTTCACAAGTATAACAAGAGCACACATGTTAAATATACCCACATCATTGCACACTGGCAGAGGATTATCATGTGTAAATCAGAACCAAGTACTTGCACATTTATTGTTCTGTCCCTGAGTCATGTCCAACTCTTTGCAACCCTGTGAACTGCAGCATGTCAGGCTTCCCTGTCCCTCATACCTCCCAGAGTTTGCTCGAACTCATGTATGTTGAGTTGATGATGCCATCCAACCATCTCATCCTCTGTCACCTCCTTCTCGTCTTGCCCATAATCTTTCCCAGCATCAGGGTCTTTTCCAGTGAGTCAGCTCTTTGCATCAAGTGGCCAAAGGATTGGAGCTTCAGCTTCAGCATCAGTTTTTTCAATGAATATTCAGGACTGATTTCCTTTAGGATTGACTGGTTTGATCTTCTTGCTATCCAAGGGACTCTCAAGAGTCTTCTCCAGCACCACAATTCAAAAGCATCAATTCTCTGGCACTCAGCCTTCTTTATGGTCCAACTCTCACATAACTAGTGGAAATACCCTAGCTTTGACTATACGGACCTTTGGCAAAGTGATGTCTCTGCTTTGTAATACACTGTCTAAGTTTGTTGTAGCTTTTCTTCTAACAGGCAAGGGTCTTTTAATTTCGTGGCTATAGTCACTGTTCTCAGTGATTTTGGAGCCCAAGAAAATAAAATCTGTCACTGTTTCCACCCTTTCCCCATCTATTTGCCGTGAAGTGGCAGGACCAGATGCTATGATCTTAGTTTTTTGAACATTGATTTGAATGACAAATCAGAAAAAGTATATGCATATAGTCAGTGACTGTATCTAAGAGATATCATTTGCAGTGGCTGAAATAGTTCAAAGGAAATGTTGGAAGAACATTTTGCAAATAACTTATTAAAAGAAAACCTCTCTAGTTCAATAAATCAGTTAACCAGAAAGTGTGTTTTGGCCTATGACTTTCAAGAGATTGTTAATTAATCAACCTAAACTCATATACCAGGGAATCAAACAGGGAAACTATGTTTTTCGTGATGAAGTTATATTTTTTGAGAGAAATTCTAAGTCTGCATCTATTTACTCAGTCATCTGAGAACCATCGAGAGCCACCAGCTATGGTCACTGTGCTCCCCTTGAGAGGTCATGTTTGACTTCAGCCCTATCTGAGTCTGAATCCAGTTCTGCTCCTTGCAAAATGAGTCAGTTTAGACATCATAAGGGCTTCTCTGATAGCTCAGTTGGTAAAGAATCGATCTGCAATGTGGAAGACCCCAGTTTGATTCCTGGGTCTGGAAGATCCACTGGAGAAGGGATAGGCTACCCACTCCAGTATTCTTGGGCTTCCCTTGTGGCTCAGCTGGAAAAGAATCTGCCTGCAATGCCAGAGACCGGGGTTTGATCCCTGAGTTGGGAAGATCCCCTGGAGAAGGAAAAGGCTCCCCACGCCAGTATTCTGGCCTGGAGAATTCTGTGGACTGTATAGTCATGGGGTCACAAAGAGTCGGACACGACTGAGCAACTTTTGCTTTCACTTTAAACATCATAAACTTCCCCACACTCAGTTTCTTTATCCACAAAAGAATCATGAATAACAATGGAACATCTACCCCACTGGATTGTTCTATAAGTTAAATGAATAATCTTTATAAATGACCTAGATTTGTATGCAAATAAAGTTTAACTCTTAAATGAATTGCTTTATCTTCTACTCTAAATGCTATCTTTCTGCTGTTCTCAAGATAGAAACCTGGGCATTATCTTCAACTTATTTTTCTCTCTTAAACCACCTCTACCCCACATTCAGTTATTTTGCTAGGTCTTGGGAATGATATCTCCTGAATCCATGTCATAACTAGCTTGTCACTTCTGCTTTCTTTGTCTCTTGATGGGGCTTTCCCCTAATCTCTTATTTGATTTCCTTTTAATAAATACATGTTGTAACTACTTTGACTATCTCCATGGGGACAAGGGTATAACTTTAATGCCATCTCGATGCCTAACACATGGTAGATAACTAAACACGTGTGCGCGCACGCACACACACCACACACACACACACACACACACACACACACACACCTTTTAAAAATTAACAAAAAAATGGAACTCCACTCACCATCACCAGAATTATTCTTCAAAATGTCATGTTACTCTCTGGTTATTATTTTTTATGCTTTCCTCTCTGTGTTAGTTGGGATTCTCCAGAGAAGCAGTGACACATTAACCATCATATCATTACTCAGAGGTCAATATCAGACTCAACATGAATTCTAAGGCCATTCATAATTGGGTCTCTTTCTGCAACTTCACCTACATTCCCAGCTCTGAATACTCAGAGTTCCATCATTGCCTCACTGAGCCGTGACACCTGATGCTTCCCGGACACCTTAAGTCCCTGTCACCATGCCATCTCTCCTTATTTTTTTAAACTCACTTTTTGTATTTTTCCCTTTTCCAAAGACTTTCATCATCTTTCTAATTCTGCCCCCACTTGGAAGATTTTGGCTTCTGCTTGTTTGTGCTTCTACTGTTCCCTATACGCCTAATAGGGAACTCAGAGTGCCACTGTCCTGGAGGAGGGCGTGGCAGCCCACTCCAGTATTCTCGCCTGAGAATCCCATGGATACAGGAGCCTGGCCGGCTCCAGTCCATGGGGTTGCAGAGCCAGACACGACTGAGGTCACTAAGCACAGCACAGCACAGCACCACTGTGACGATTGCTGTGTAGTTTCTTTTAGGACTTCCCTGAGAGCATCTCTAGTAGAAAGACAAGTTCCTAACAGGTGTCTTGCTTTGTATTGTTGGATTGATTTGTAGGATTATGAGTGGAGAGTTGATTTTTTAAAAAATAGCACAGAATTTTTTTAACTCTAATAATTCTGCTTCTCTAAGTTGCTTTTGCTTTTTTAGAACCCAGACACAATTTGAGTTGCTGGCATTACAAGGAGCCATTCATCTCAAACTTCACACAGTTTGATATTCCTAGCAATAGCATCTGTCCTTTAAATCTCCAGAAACTTGTATTACATCACAGTCATTACCTCTGAGAGCTAACATGTTACTACCTGCTGGTCTATTAAAGAGAACAAAATCTCAAAGAAGACAGGTGAGCCAAAGCAAAAAAGGAGTATCGTGAATAATTTGCCATTTTCACAAATTTTTAAACTCATGTCAGCAATTTTTTAAAGTTTCAGTGCACACATAAATGGAAAGAAAACACATTAATGAAAGAACCATAGACTCAGTTACCCAAAATGATAAATAACCTCTGAAGGTCAGGAGAGCACAAAAGAAAATTTCTAAGTCTAGTAATGTGGAAATCATGTCAATTAAGCATTTATTTGTGAAAAGCTATGTACTGGGAATTGTAGTCATCAAGTCAAATCTATTTAAGATGTAAATAAACCCAGTAAATGTAATAAATTGGTTTGATTTCACATTTTTTTCATATATTTGTACTTTTTGAGTCTTATATTTTTGTACTTCGGCTAATGTATAATTGGCATTGGCTTTATATTTTCTCCAAAGCAAATGTAAATAGAAAAAGAATGCTTCCAGTTATTTTCTACTGCTAAGTCACTTCAGTCGTGTCCAACTCTGTGTGACCCCATAGACAGCAGCCTACCAGGCTCTGCCGTCCCTGGGAGTCTCCAGGCAAGAGCACTGGAGTGGGTTGCCATATTCTACTTAGAGATTAAAAACTTCTGTGAGTTAGTTTGAATTTATACTTAGGTGGATATTGAAAACATTTTGGTAGCTATTCTGGCTTTCTAAATGAAGATTCGCTATATCCTTGATACTATAGAATAGGCTGAAAAGGCCTGATTATGGTTTTCTTTTTTGATAAGTGAAATTAGGGCTGGAAATTAATTCTTGCTTTATGTTCTGTGCTATTGTGGTACAAGACATCTCTCTGATAGTCACATTGCAGATGAATTCGTGTTAAAAGGAAGAGATGACTCTACTTCCTCTGATGATGTTAAGCTTCATGAGGCATAAGAAAATTAAAGAGAATTTTCCTTCCTTGAACTATCAGCTCCTAAGATTATGGTTGGTGAGTCATGCTTAGTGCCCTGGAAGGCACTTTGCTTTTATTGGAAAAGGAGGCTCATTTCTCATACTTTGGGAACAGCACTAACTTGAAAGGTGGAAAGGGGTAAGGTTACCAGGTCCAGTTCAGAGCAAGTTATTGGATATCTCCAAGATTTCATTTCTTCAACTTAAAACTCCAAGTAGTTAATACTGCCAATCCCATTGCATTGTTTTGAGTTTTGAATGAGATCACTCATGTAACCAACCTGGCACTGATTCAGTGTGTGACAAATGTCTATTTTATTTTTAATTTATTTGTTGTTTGTTTTTCTATTTTTTGTTTCTATTAACAAACATTTTGCAGAAAAAATGTCAGAGCCTGATTTTTACAGTTTGGTAATTTGGGGATAGTAAAGAATCAGCCTGCAATGACTCAAAAATCACAAGAGATGTGGGTTCAATCCATGGGTCAGGAAGATCCTCTGGAGTAGGAAATAGCAATCCACTCCAGTATTCTTGTATGAGCTTCCCTGATGGCTCAGATGGTAAAGAATCTGCCTGCAATTAAGGAGACGTGGGTTCAATCCCTGGATTGGGAAGATCCCCTGGAGAAGGGAATGGCTACCCACCCCAGTATTCTTGCCTGGAGAATTCCGTGGACAGAGGAACCTGTTGGGCTACAGTTCATGGGGTTGCAAAGAGTCAGACGTAACTGAGTGACTAACACTTTCACTTTCACATGCACTATTATTTTCATTGCAAAATCAAAATCTTGATGAAGTTTGTTGTATATACAACTTATCACTGAATTGTATAATGTCACTCTTTTATCCTCTTCTTCTTGCTCCCTCTCCCACCATTGAGTTTTTTTGCTAGGAGATACATAAGAAGTTAGAGATTAAGGATGGTTCTTCACAGTATTTTCTCTCCCAAATTCACAAAGTCCATCTTTTCACTGTCAGTGATGGTTTGCTGCAGGTTCACACAGTTGCAGGGCATTGGTGAAGAGACAATGCCACCCAACGCCATGCTTTAGACTAGTGTGTTAATCAGCAGACAGTCTGGCAGCAGACCTGGGAAGCATGCTCTTTGCAGCCATGGCAGGAGCAGCCCTGATGTGGGCATGGCATCCTGCAGCAGCCTTCCTGCTATCTTGCAAGGTGCCCAGGCTGCCAGCATGAAGTCCCAACTAAATACTTCTTTTTTTGCTCCCTCTCAAATTTATATATCCTATGGCCTTTGTTCTGTTCCTGATCCTGCTTTTACTGATCATTCTTTTCCAATGTGTTCCCTTTCCAGTACAAGCTAATCTTAGTAGTTTTAAAATCTATGAATCAATGGATTATCCTAAATTATTCCTATTACTTTCACTAATTTAAGAAACCTGGATTAGCAGGGAGATGAACCCCAGAGAATTACTGAGAAATATTTACTTTCCAGACTATATAACATGGATCACTTTACAATCCTTAGATTTCCTAAAGTATTCAAATAAATGCTTATTTAGGTAAACACCACAAAATTAATGATAAAAAAATTAATTTATAAAAAACACGCACATGATCTAGCTGAAGACACATGATCTTAGTTGACCTGATACATGATCTTAGAGTTGATTTACAATGTGTTAATTTCTGCTCTACGGCAAGTGACTCAGTTATATTTTTTCATATTCTTTTTCAATATCTTTTTCATATTCTTTTCCATTCTAGTTTATTACAGGATGTTGAATATAGTTCCCTGTGCTGTATAGTAGTGCCTTGGAGTTTATCCAGAGATTTTGTTTTATGGATATGAATCATGAGTGAGACCAATATCCTGTTCTTTTGTCTTTTCTTCATTTAAAGCATTAACATATAATTTAAATACAGTGAAATTTACTCTAAGTATACAGTTCTACGAATGTTGATAAAATGTAGTTACCACCACAGTCATGATACAGAACAGTCTCATCAGCACCTCTCAAGTAGACCCTTTCCTTTGATGGCAATCCTTCCCTGCTCCACATCTCTCTTCCCTATTCCAATAGTATGGCTGTTTCAAGAATGTCATATTAATAGAATCAAACAGTATTACAGCCTTTTGAATTTGATTTCTTTCACATAGTTTAATGCGTTTTAATTTATCTATTTTACTGCACCTATAAGTTCTTCATCCTTTTTATTGGTGAGTGCAGTGTACCACAGTTTATCTTTTCACCAGTGGAAGACATGCAGATTGTTTCCAGTTTGCTGTTTAGTCACTAAGTCATGTCTGACTCTTTGTGACCCCATGGACTATTGCCAGCCTGGCTCCTCTGTCCATGAGATTTCCCCAGGTAAGAATACTGGAGTGGGTTCTGTAGGGGATCTTTCTGATTCAAGGATCTAACCTGCATCTCCTGCATTGGCAGGAGGAATCTTTACTCCTAAGCTACCAGGGGAACTCTGTTTCCAGTTTCAGTTCAGTTCAGTCGCACAGTCATGTCCGACTCTCTGCGACCCCATGAATCGCAGCATGCCAGGCCTCCCTGTCCATCACCAACTCCCGGAGTTCACTCAGACTCACGTCCATCGAGTCGTTGATGCCATCCAGCCATCTCATCCTCTGTCGTCCCCTTCTCCTCCTGCCCCCAATACCTCCCAGCATCAGAGTCTTTTCCAATGAGTCAACTTCACAGGAGGTGGCCAAAGTACTGGAGTTTCAGCTTTAGCATCATTCCTTCCAAAGAACACCCAGGACTGATCTCCCTTAGAATGGACCAGTTAGGGTGATTACAAATAAAGCTACTATACACTTGTGCCTACAGGTTTTTGTGTGAATGCAGGTTTTCATTTCATTTGAGTAATGCCATGTTGGATTACTAGATCATAAAGTAAGCAAATCTTTTCCCTTATGAGAAACTGCCAAATTGTGCCATTTTGCATTGTACCATCAGTGTATGAAAGTTCCAGTTATTTTGCCTCTTTACCAATACTTGGAGTTGTTACTTTATTTAAAAACCATTTAAAATAGATACATAGTGGTTTATCCATGTGGTTTAATTTGCCAACTGAGTAATGATGTTGAATATATTTTTATATGTTTCACTGACACATTTGTGCCTTCTTTAGTGAAGCATTTGTTTTTATCTTTTTCATGATTTTCTATTTTTGTTGTTTGTTTTCTTATAAGTGTTAAGAGCTGTTTATACTTTAGTTGTATACAAGTGCTTTATCAGATTTGTGATTTGTAAATATTTTCTGTAATTCCTATGGCTTCAGCTTTCAATTTCTTAACAGTGTCTTTCACAGAGAAGAAAGTTTTAATTTTGAAAGTCCAGCATACATAGATATATATGCATGTTTATGATATGTATGTCTGTGTATGTGTGTGCACACGTGCATGTTTATGTGTGTGTGTGTGTTTATAGCAACCCACTTTAGTGTTCTTGCCTGGGAAGTCCCACAGGCAGCGGACCTTGATGGGCTACAGTCCATGGGATTGCAAAAGAGTCAGACACAACTTAGTGACCAAGCAACAAAACATACACACACACATATATATAGTATTTTGGCAGTGTATCTGATAAATGTTTGCTGAATTGAAATTCACATTTCACATAGAAATACCAAAGAGGAAAATATTTAAAAATTCTTGGAGGAAATTGTTTCCAATCAAAAAACTGAAACTAGAAGGCATAAGGAAACTGCATTTGACTGTATATAACTTAGAAATTTATAAAGACAATGTGTATTAGAAACAACATGATTTTTAAAAAACAAACATGCTTGATAAACGTCAACTCCCCCAAATTGATCAGTGAATTTAAGGCTACATTAATAAAATAAAATGAATAAAAATAAATAAATTAATTAAATAAATTGACAAGGGGGTGATAGTTGATTTGATTTTTTATTTTGTTTTATAACCATTTGTTGAAATAAATGTGAGATTGCTTGTAGAGATTTCTTATCACATTTTACAGTATATTTTTTCATGTTTCACTTGTCTCTACCAGTAGTCCTGTATGGATGTGAGTTGGACCATAAAGAAAGCTGAGTGCCAAATAATTGATCCTTTTAAACTGGCATGCTGCAGTCCATGGAACTGCAGAGTCAGACATGACTGAGCAACTGAACTGAACTGTACTGTCTCTACCAGGTCACACCAGACTTCAATTATATTTTAAATAATAGTGAACCACTTATAGTGTAATGCATATGAAATCAAATTTTAGGGGGTCTAGTGAACTAGGAACATTTCATGGTTAAGAATTTTATTAAAGTCATTTATATTCTGGAAATGCTATCTTAAAATAACTGTATAAAACTTCAATGATAGCAAATGTAGTATCAAGTAGCTAAACTCAGTAACTAAAGTAAGTCACGATTGAAGCAACTTAGCATGCAAGCATGAGGCCCTGACCACCAGGAGAAACCATTAGAGGGGCTGCAGGAGGGATCCACGTCACTGAAGTGTTGCTCTCTCACTTTGTCCCAGAACTGCGCAAGTAGAAGGAGTTTCTCTTTGTACTTCTGTTGGGGAAAAAGGCCAAAGACTGCAGCCAAAGCCACCAGGCCGTAGCTGTGAGCCCTCTAGGCTTATCTGGCCTCACAAGAAACCCAGGGGATCTGTGCGTGCACGATTAGTCATGGTCAGCTCTTTGCCACCCTATGCACTGTCACCCCCAGGCTCCTCTGTCTATGGAATTCTCTAGGCAAGAACACTGGAGTGGGTTGCCATGCTCTGCTCCAGCAGATCTTCCGACCCAAGGACTGAACCCACGTCTCTTATATCTCCTGCATTGGCTGGCAGATTCTTTACCAGTAGCACCACCTAGAAAGACTCCAAGCAGTACTGTACTCTAACCAAACCTATGGAACTGAGAGGGAAGACACCTGCATTTTTGATCCTGGTTCTGCCTTTTCAATAGCTTCATGACCCAGTGCTTCAAAATTATACCTGATATTTGAGCAAACCAATGCAAATCATAAATCATCTTCCCAGGTGGTGCTAGTGGTAGAGAACCAGTGCAGGAGACGTAAGAGAACTAGGTTCAACCCCTGGACTGGCAACCCAACCCAACCCATCCCGACTCCAATATTCTTACCTGGAGAATCCCATGGACAGAGGAGCCTGACAGAGGAGCCTGGCAGGCTGCGATCCACAGGGTCACAAAGAGTCGGACACAAAGTGACTTATCATGCACGTGTGGAGCATCTTATTTAAACTGACTAGTCTGTAAGGCTGACCACCCTGGGAATTTGTTAAATCTCTTTTGACTGATAAATTAAATCTCTTGCCTGGAAAATCCCGTGGACTGAGGAGCCTACCAGGCTACAGTGCATCGGGTCGCAGAGTCAGACACAGCTGAGCGACTTCACTTTAAGCAGGTCGAATGTCTTCTCCAAGAACAAAAACTGTTTAGATGTTCTGTTGGCTTTTGAATCAGTCATCTGATTCCAAGTACAGTTTATTTGATTTATAAATATGTTGTTAATGTGAACATCTCCTGCTCCCTCTTCATTAAAAGAATTTTTAAAATTTCATATTGGTGTGTAATTGATTAACAATGTTGTGTTAGTTTCAGGTGTATACTGCATTGATTCAGTTATACATATACATTTATCTATTCTCTTTCAAGTGCTTTTCCTATTTAGGTCATCACAGAATATTGAGTAGTTTCCTGTGCTATACAGTAGATCCTTGTTGGTTACCTATTTTAAATGTAGCAGCATGTATATGTCAATCTCAAACTTCTAATCTATGAGTCCTAGTCCTTCTTTTTAAAATAAGGTTTTATTAAATAATTATAATGTCCATTCAACTAAAAAATATAATTATTTAATTATTGTTTTGCCTCTTATTATAATAGCAAAATTGATAATTTTTGTAATGTGTTATTTACCCATCTACT
>SJYC01144863.1:0-14018 GCA_006408675.1 Madoqua kirkii | reverse complement strand
AATTGGAATAATTGTTATATATAATTTGATATCTTGATAAATTAATTTTATTTTTCTTGGGTATAAATGTATAATTCTTTTGGTTATAAATAAAATATTTTGAAGGAAAGGATTTTAATTTTCATATTCTTATTTGTCTTGTTTGCATTTGTAAGTCTGATAGAAGTTATTATGTCAAATAAATTATTACTGTTGAGCATTTTGTTACTATGGTTTCAGACATGCATTTTTTTATTAAGAGAACTTCATTTGGGGCATGAGCCTATTTTACTGTAATCAGTTCAGTTCAGTTCAGTTCAGTTGCTCAGTCATGTCTGACCCTTTGCAACCCTATGGAGCAGCACACCAGGCTTCCCTGTCCGTCGACAACTCCTGGAGCTTGCTCAAACTCATGTCCATCGGGTTGGTAATGCCATCAAACCATCTCATCCTCTGTTGTCCCCTTCTCCTCCTGACTTCAATTTTTCCCAGTATCAGGCTCTTTTCCAATGAGTCAGTTCTTCGAATCAGGTAGCCAAAGTATTGGAATTTCAACCTCAACATCAGTCCTTCCAATGGATATTCAGGACTGATTTCCTTTAGGAAGGACTGGTTGGATCTCCTTGCAGTCCAGGGAGCTCTCAAGAGTCTTCTCCAACACCACAGTTCAAAAGCATCAGTTCTTCAGTGCTCAGCTTTCATGGTCCAAATCTCACATCCATACACAACTACTGGAAAAACCATAGCTTTGACTAGGAGGATCTTTGTCAGCAAAGTAATGTCTCTGCTTTTTAATATGCTGTCATAACTTTTCTTCCAAGGAGCAAATGTCTTTAATTTCATGGCTGCAGTCACCATCTGCAGTGATTTTGGAGCCCAAGAAAATAAAGTCTGTCACTGTTTCCACTGTTTCCCCATCTATTTGCTGTGAAGTGATGGGACCAAATGTTACTCTAATAATTTACTATTTAAATTATTAGAGATCTCAAAATCCATAGTATATAAAAGCTCCCTATTACAGACACCAAAGTCAAAATTTTCATCCAAATAATCTGCGAATCTTTTTTACTGTCTCCTTATTGCTATTAAAAAAATCAAGTAATAATAATGAACACCAAATAAATCATACAAAAATTCCTGAATTTTCATTTAAGATTAGTGTCTACAAATCTCTTATGTATTTCCTTTTAAAGTGAAGGATATTTGTATAAAAATATAAAGAAAACAATAAGAAAATAGAAATACAATCTATGCCTTCGAAACATTAGGGGTAGGGAATGGGAAGCTGAAGGGAAGGCTAAAATAAAAACAATATATGAGTTCCCAGGGACCCATAAACTCCATAAAACTGATATAATTTGAATATGTGTGCAGAGGCAAATAAAGGTAGTTTGGAAGGAAGAGACTCTTTTTTTTTTTTTAATTCTTAAAAGCCACTATAACTACTAAAAAAGATACTTCTTGAAAGAAAAGCTATGACAAACCTAGATAGCATATTAAAAAGCAGAGACATAACTTTGCCAACAAATGTCCATATAGTTAAAACTATGGTTTCTCCAATAGTCATATATGAGTGTGAAAGTTGGACCATAAAGAAGGCTAAGCGCTGAAGAACTGACAATTTGAACTGTGATGCTGGAGAAGACTCTTGAGAGTCCTTTGGACAGCAAAGATATCAAACCAGTCAATCCTAAAGGATATCAGTGCTGAGTATTCATTGAAAGGACTGATGCTGAGGCTGAAGCTCTAATACTTTGGCCACCTGATGTGAAGAGCTGACACATTGGAAAAGACTCTGATGCTGGGAAAGATTGAGAGCAGGAGAAGAAGGGGGCAACAGAGGATGAGATGGTTGGATGGCATCACTGACTCAATGGACATGAGTTTGAGCAAACTCTGGAGGCAGTAAAGGACAGTGAAGCCTGGTGTGCTGCAGTCCATGGGGTTGCGAAGAGTGAGGTACAACTTAGCAGCTGAAAAACAACCAACCTGCAGATTGCTATGCAAATTATCATTCAATTCTGAAATGATAAATAGTATCTAGTTATTTACTGCTTTTAAAATTATTAATTGGGGTATAATTGCTAGGCAGTGATCTGTGGTGACCTAAGTGGGAAGGAAATCTAAAAAAGAGGGAATATGTGTATACATATAGTTGACTCTGCTGTATAAGAGAAACTATCCCAACATTGTAAAGCAACTGTACTCCAACAAAAATTAGTTAAAAAAGAAATAACTGTTTGGATTTTCTTCATTTTCTGTATTATTATTTTTATTCACAGTTAGTGGAGGCTGTGAGGAAAACTGATGTGGGGGAGGGGAAAGGGGAAGAGGGATGGGAGGCTAGATTGGTGTCCACCAGCTTCTCCTGAGCCATCCTAAATAAATGAAACAAAATGATTTGCTTGCTATCAAAATGAAGCTTGAAGACAAGTTGGCTTACGTTTCTTTAACCAAATTTCTCCCCTAGACTCATCTACCTAGGAAGCTCTGAACCTCTAAGGCAGTAATTGGTGCCAACAACAGTTGAATGTGGGCGTCTTAGGTGGTTCAGTGGTAGAGAATCCGCCTGCCACTGCAGGAGATGCAAAAGACTCAGCTTTGGTCCCTGGGTCAGGAAGATCCCTTAGAGTAGGAAATGGCAACTCACTCCAGTACTCTTGTCTGGAAAATTCCATGGACAGAGGAGCTTGGTGGACTACAGTCCATGAGGCCACAAAGAATCGGACATGCCTTAATGACTGAATACAGCAGAACAGTTGAATGTACTTAGCCTCATTAAAAACAAACAAACTGAATTATTTGTTCTTCCCTACACTTACTTTTCCACACAGCATTTTGTGTTCAGCACGGTTCTACACGCCCATCTTGGAGACCATCTTGGACTCTACCTTCACCATGACTCTGAGACCAGATTTTTAAATGACCTTCACTGACTTAAAACACCCTTATTTCCTGTGGAATAGTAAAGTCGAATTGTTCCAGATATGATGTGTTTAGGATATCCTTACCCTCATTTACTTCCTTAATTGTGTTCATGTTTTTCTGTTGGTCTTAAATATCCCTACCACCCTTTTGCCTCCCACAGGATTTTAAGCAATTTGAAGTCAACCTTTCATAGAAGGTGTTTTATTTTTTCTTTAATTGTCTTTTTTTCACCTGGATCTATCACTGCGGCTTGCATACAGTACAAGTATATTGAATGTTTATTTAGTAAAACCACAAGTTGGACTAATGCCCAGAAAGTTGAACATTTTCCTTTCAACTTACAGCCTGCTTTCTGCTTTTCCAATATAAAACCCCAAACCAACACAAGCAGAGGGTAGGGATGTGAAAAGCAGGGGTTTAAGAGGATGGTAGAGGTGGGTGGTGGTGCGCAAAGCAAGCAGCCCTTCCTATGGGGGGAGATTCAGAAAGCTTGCTCTCTGATGGAGCCCAGACTTCTCTAAAGGACAGGACTTAAGTTATCTGCTCCCCCATGGAACAGGGCTTCTGTGCCCTTTCTAGAAATTTCCCCCCCTTTTTTTCTCATAGGCCCCACTTAGGTAATGTCATACATCATAAAAACATTTGACATTCAATTCTGTAATGAACTGTTTCTCCTCCTTCCTTTGTCTGATTTCTTTCTCATTCATTTCAAAACAGTTCTCAAGGAAGAGATTAGATTTTCTTCTGTCTCTCTTTACTCTGTGGGGACACACACACACACTCTCTCTCTCTCTCTTTTTTGTGGTTTATTTTTAAAGTACTGTGTGTTTTAAGTAGTTGGTTTTCTCTATTTTTCTTTCAATTTTATCTTGTTAACAATGAAAGAATAAGGTTACTTTTATTTTCATACTCCTCTCTAAGGGGGCTTAGAGGCAATCAGGATAGTGTTTTTTTTTTTTCAATGAAATCACATGAATAGTTTTGAATAAGGAAAGTATGGAGTGCACTTGGATATGTAGGCAGCTGTATAGTTTTCATAGAAGGGAAATCCACAGCAGGATGAAGGTTAACTTTTCTCCCAAAATGTTTGCCTAGGGGAATTAGTGACTAGAAATTTTACTTCCTGGAGTTCATGATACTTGAGTATATACTATTAGAAAGCTTTTTTCTAAATAACTGCTTTCTTTAGTAAATTCCCCCCTTTTTTTCCCAAGAGAGTTATGTCGTAAAAGTCATTTTAGTTCAAATTGGCTAATAGCATTCCACAATTAAAAGGTAGTCCATCTCAGAAAAATCCGTTTGTTGACCCAGGTCATCCTCATTTACCTTCATAGTGAATAGTAACTGCTAGTTAAAATACACTTATTTTTTCACAAATTCTTTCATCAGTGAGAAACTCTGCAACTCATTTTAATAAATGCCTATATTAAATAAACAGAAGGACTTTTAGAAATACTAACTATATTTTCTTACTATCAAGAAGTTACGGAGCAGCTTTTCTTCTCAAACACAATAATTCAGATTAAGCTCTTGACAACTCTTTCGAAACTGACTTTATTACACATGATATTATTTTGGTATATTCTAAAGAGACTGAGATGGAAAAAGAAGGTGAATTATATTTTAGAATATAATTAGTGAAACTGCAGGCTTCCCTGGTGGCTCAGTGGTAAAGAATCTGCCTGCAAAGCAGGAGACATAAAAGACGGGAGTTCGATCCCTGGGTTGGAAAGATGCCCTGGGGAGGGCAACCCACCATAGTATCCTAGCCTGGAGAACCCCATGGACAGAGGAACCTGGTGGGCTACAGTCCATAGGCTCACAAAGAGTTGGACACGCTGAAGCAACTGAGCAGCCGCAGCATAATAAATCTACAAGACTCTTCTGATAGTAGTTTTTCTGTGCACAGTTCTTAAATATACAAACTGTTCTATAAATGTAAATGCCTAGGTAACCACCTTATAGATCTAAATGCAAAATATCTCCGCATTTCAGGAGCTTCCCTCATGCCCCCTGTCAACATACAAATGTAATCACTAGTATAACTTATCGTCATGAGTTTATTTTTCCTGTTTTTGAACTTCATGTAAATGGAATTGTGCAGTATTTCCTCTTTTGAGTAATCTTTTGATGAATATTATGTCTGGGAGATTCATTTAAGTTGTTGCTTGTGGCAATGGTTTGTTCTTTCTCATACTTGAGAACAAGAATACTACATAATTTATTTCTTTGGCTAGTGAGGGACATTCGAATCAAACTCAGTTTTGGACAATTAACATTTCAGTTTTGGACTATTAACATTTTTGTTCATGTCAAACTAATAACTCATTATTGAGTATATTCCCAGGTTGGGAAGGACTTGTTAGGTCATAGATATTTTATTTTATTTTATTATTTTTTTCTTTCTTTTTTTAAATTTAATACTTTATTCTATTTTACAATACTGTATTGGTTTTGCCATATATTGATATGAATCAGCCACAGGTGTACACGATAGATATTTTGAATTTTACTATATAGTCAAATAAATTTTCAAAGTGGTTGTGCTGTCACTCTCACCAGCAGTATATAAGCATTCTAGTTACTTCATGTGTTCATTGTTGCTTTGTTTTGACAGTTATTTTCTTCTTCAACAATCTGCTGTATGTATTGATATATAATTGTAGTTTTAATTTGCAGTTTCCTGATAATGTGTTGAGCACGTTTCCATATGCTTTTGGCTGTAATACTGTTTTTTATTGTTATCTCTAATTACTCAAAAATTCCTTTTGGTCTTTAGTCTTTAATTAACTCTTAATTCCCTTGTCAGAGTTTCTTTTTTGTTAGCTGTTTGCAAGCTGTACCTAGAGTTGCTAAACCTAAGAATCACTGCAGGATGGACCTGCCAATATCTCAAGTTCAAGAGTCAAAGTTAGTGAACAAAATATGATTGTCTTTATGTTAATGGTCTGAGTTTTACTAATTTTGTTTTAAATTGAAAGTTTAAACATCAGTTCAGTTCAGTCACTCAGTCGTGTCTGACTCTTTGCGACCCCACGAACCGCAGCACACCAGGCCTCCCTATCCATCACCAACACTGGGAGTTTAATCAAACTCATGTCTATTGAGTTGGTGATGTCATCCAACCATCTCATCCTCTGTCATTCCCTTCTCCTCCCGCTTTCAATTTTTCCCAACATCAGGGTCTTTTCAAGTGAGTCAGTTCTTTGCATCAGATGGCCAAAGTATTGGAGTTTCAACTTCAGCATCAGTCCTTCCAATAAATAATTGGGACTGTATTCCTTTAGGATTGACTGGTTGGAGCTCCTTGAGTCCAAAAGCCTCTCAAGAGTCTTCTCCAACTCCACAGTTCAAAAGCATCAATTCTCTGGTGCTCAGCTTTCTTTATAGTCCCACTCTTACATTCATACATGACTACTGGAAAAACCATAGCCTTGACTAGACAGATCTTTGTTGGCAAAGTAATGTCTCTGCTTTTTAATATGCTGTCTAGGTTGGTCATAGCTTTTCTTCCAAGGAGCAAGCATCTTTTAATTTCATGGCTGCAGTCATCATCTGCAATGATTTTGGAGCCCAAGAAAATAAAGTCTGTCACTATTTCCATTGTTTCCCCATCTATTTGCCATGTAGTGATGGGACCAGTTGCCATAATCTTTGTTTTCTTAATGTTGAGCTTTAAGCCAACTTTTTCACTCTCCTCTTTTCACTTTCATCAAGAGGATCTTTAGCTCTTCTTCACTTTCTGCCATAAGGGTGATGTCATCTGCATATCTGAGGTTATTGATTTTTCTCCCAGTAATCTTGATTCCAGCTTGTGCTTCATTTAGCCCAGTGTGTATAAGTTAAATAAGCAAGGTGACAATATACAGCCTTGATATACTCCTTTCCCTATTTGGAACCAGTCTATTGTTCCATGTCTTGTTCTAACTTTTGCTTCCTGACCTGCAAACAGATTTCTCAAGAGGCTGGTCAGCGGGTCTGGTATTCCCATCTTTGGAAGAATTTTCCACAGTTCGTGTTGATCCACACAGTCAAAAGCTTTGGCATAGTCAATAAAGCAAAAATAGGTGTTTTTCTGGAACTCTCTTGCTTTTTTTTATAATCCAACAGATGTTGGCCAGTTTTATTTCTGGTTCCTCTGCCTTTTCTAAACCCAGCTTGAACATATGGAAGTTTTTGGTTCACGTACTGTTGAAGCCTGACTTGGAGAATTTTGAGCATTACTTTACCAGCATGTGAGATGAGTACAATTGTGTGGTAGTTTGAGCATTCTCTGGCATTGCCTTTCTTTGGGATTGGAATGAAAACTGACCTTTTCCAGTCCTGTGGCCACTGCTGAGTTTTCCCGATTTGCTGGCATATTGAGTGCAGCCCTTTAACAGCATGATCTTTTAGGATTTGAATAGCTCAACTGTAATTCCATCACCTCCACTGGCTCTGTTCATAGTGCTGCTTCCTAAGGCCCACTTGACTTTTTGCATTCCAGATGTCTGGCTCTGGTTGAGTGATCGTATCATCGTGGTTAGCTGGGTCATGAAGATCTTTTTTGTATAGTTCTGTGTATTCTTGCTACCTCTTCTTTATGCCTTCTGCTTCTGTTAGGTCCATACTATTTCTGTCCTTTATTGAGCCCATCTTTGCATGAAGTGTTCCCTTGATATCTCTAATTTTCTTGAAGAGATCTGTAGCCTTTCCCATTCTGTTGTTTTCCTCTATTTCTTTGCACTGATCACTGAAGAAGACTTTCTTATCTCTCCTTGCTATTCTTTGGAACTCTGCATTCAAATGGCTATATCTTTCCTTTTCTCCTTTGCTTTTCACATCTCTTCTTTTCACAGCTATTTGTAAGACCTCCTCAGACAACCATTTTGTCTTTTTGCATTTCTTTTCCTTGGGTATGGCCTTTATTCCTGTCTCCTGTACATTGTCGTGAACCTCCATCCATAGTTCATTAGGCACTCTGTCTATCAGATCTAGTCCCTTGAATGTATTTCTCACTTCCACTGTATAATCATAAGGGACTTGATTTACATCATACCTGAATGGCCTAGTAGTTTTCCCTACATTCTTCAATTTAAGTCTGCATTTGGTAATAAGCAGTTCATGATTTGAGCCACAGTCAGCTTCCGGTCTTTTTTTTTTTTGCTGATGGGATAGAACTTTTCCGTCTTTGGCTGCAAAGAATATAATCAATCTGATTTCAGTAATGACCATCTTGTGCTGTCCATGTGTATAATCTTCTCTTGTGTTATTGGAAGAGGGTGTTTGCTATGACCAGTGCATTCTCTTAGCAAAACTCTATTAGTCTTTGCCCTGTTTAATTCTGTACTCCAAGGCCAAATTTGCCTGTTACTTAAACCTGATTGTAATTTTTTTTTTTTTTTTGGTAATAGTATTGAAAAGCAAAAAGAAACTAGGAAATAAATTGCTTTGTTTTTCTTTCATAATATCCTGTGGTAAATCTTTGGTCAGTTTATAAGTTATATCAGATATGGTTGTTTTTGGGTTTTTTGAAAGAAAACTATCACAGATAAATACACATTGTTAAGACTGGAATGAGTTGCCTTCAGACAGAAAGAGTTCCTATCACTAAATATATTCAAGCACAAACTGGTAACCTTTTATCAGAGAATTAGAATTAAATTTTACACTTTATTGTAAGTTAGATTAGTTACATTTTAAGCTTTCTTTAAACTATAAGAAAATTAGAAATATGGAAATTCTTTCTGATACAAATTTTCAATCACATGTCTTTTGAAGATGGTCACTTTTCATTGACTTACAAGACTAACAACTACTCTGAACAAAATGTTGTAAAAATTGTATTTTACTTTATGGGTGAAGAAAAATAGGTCCTGAAGTTTTTTATTCTGATAAATCTATAAAGTGGCAGAGCCTGGAATATTTTGTAGTTTCCCTGGCAGAGATCCTGTTTTTCAGTAACCACGTTTCTGGGACTGGAGTTTATATTCCCAGGGAACAGGAGGAGCAAATAGATAACCAGATGCAGATACTAGGGTTATATAGACATACATTTGGAGAACTTACATTAGAGGAACTAGATGGTGTTGAGATGGGATTGTATACATCATGTAGGTTGAAGCTAAGTAGGTGCAATCAGGTTTAGGTGAACATAGGTATTTCAGGAACTTGAGAAGGATCAGACTGATAAGAAATACAATGAACATATCTGTTAAGTGAGAAAGAGTACAAGGTCTACAGAGTTCAGTGAATGGCATCTTGTAAGCATCCTTTGACTATGTTTCATGGCTGGGAGTGACACAGAAGGTGAAGTTGGGGGATTTATAAAATTCTCAGTATATACATTCTGTATGCCTTTTCTGTAAGGTTGCAGAGAAGGTAGATATCAGTGATGAATACTTAAAACATAAGAAGAAATGGGGAAAAATAAAAGAAGATAGCTACCTGTTATTCAGCTCCAGTGCTGTCTTTTGCACAGACTTTTAAATCAGTGACTTTCAATAAAAACTTTCCAAACCTTAAGTAGGAGCTTGGTAATATATTAGGGAAACAAACTGGGCATTATGTCTAAGCATAAAACTCAACTTTTCCCCAAGAAACTTTTGTTCTGTATGTATATATTGAAAACCAGATGAAAAGCCCTGTCTATTTTTTATTGTCTGCACCGTAGCTGGCGCTTTATCGCTTGCCAAGTCAGGGCCACCTGTGGCTCTGATTCTGCAGCTCTGTGCTTAATAGGCCAGACGTTCTGTTCACAGGAAGGGCCTCCCAAAGGCTAAGTGGAAAGCAGGTGATCACATGGCCAGGGTTCTGATTATGAGGACTTGCTGAATACATAATTTGATGTGTTTTGCTTTAGCCGACACACTAGCCAGTGCTTTTGTTGGCTTCACTGCCAAAGACTTTTGCACACAAACAATTCGCAGCAAATCGTTTGATTTCCTACACAGGAAACACAGTGTGGAACAATCAGTCCTCTAACTATATATCGTCTCTTTTCCTATTGTTTTCATTCTGTTAAACTCCCAGCCATTAACACATTAGTGGACCGGTTACTGAGACATGGGACCCCACATGGGTATAACACTCATAACCCCAAGATTCTATCCCAGTTTAGTTCAAAGGCTTTTCAGAATCATTTAAAGTGCAAGGTGAGCTTTGATGAGTCAGTAGATAATCTGACCAAGGAGTTTAGCAGCAATAAATTGATGGACTCCTCAATCCATGGGATATTCCAGGCAAGAATACTGGAGTGGTTACCATTTCCTTCTCCAGGGGATCTTCGAGACCCAGGGATTGAACCCTGGTCTCCCGCCTTGCAGGCAGACTCTTTATAGTCTGAGCCGCCAGGGAAGCCCAAATAAATAGATAAGACATATAATTAGCTGGGCTTCCCAGATGGTGCTACTGGTAAAGAACCCCCCTGCCAGTGCACGAGATGCAAGAGGTGTGGGTTTGATCCCTGGGTTGGGAAGATCCCCTGGAGAAGGAAACGGCAACCCACTCTAGTATTCTTGCCTGGAGAACCACATGAACAGAGAAGCCTGGAGGGCTACAATCCATATGGTCGTAGAGTTGGACACAACTGAGCACATAAATAGAATAGATGAGTTCTTCTAGAAGATTCTAAATGATGTCATGTTTTCATCTATTTTTGGTGGTTTGAAAAATGTTTTTTTTTTAATGATTTATTCTGTGCTTTGAATCTCTATGCTAAATACGGCCTGATCTCTAATACAAAATCTATAGGAATTAGGTTTTTAACCTTGGGGGAAGACTGCTGGGCACTCAGGGTCTCAGTTATCCTCAGTTATGCTTGTAAAACAAATAGTTTGATTCATTGTTCTGAGGACCATTTCAGTGATTCTCAGTTTGGTCTGCACCAGTTATTCTCCTGGAGATCTCTAGAAAGTGCTGTTGCCCACACCCTACCCTTGGAGAGTCTGATTTAATGGTCTAGTCCAGTACAAAGCCTGAGTAGTAAAATATAAAACCTTGACTGCATAGCAGAGTCAGCTGGGCAGCTTATAAAATCAGTGCCTAGCTGCATTATTTCCTAAAACTTGCCAGGTGACTACAAATGTGCTGCCAAGGTGGTGAGAGTCACTGTTCCAAAACGACATAATCTGTCTTCTGACAAAAAATATGAAGGATGTGTTGGTGTTGCACAGTGTGTGCACGTAAGCAAGCCATCTGCACGCGTGTGCTCAGCCACTTCATCCACGCCCAGCTCTTTGGGACACCATGGACCACAGTCTACTAGGCTCCTCTGTCCATGGGATTTCAAGGCAAGAATACTGACTGGAGTGGGTTTGCTACTTCCTCCTCCAGGGGATCTTTCCCACCCAGGGACCGACCCTGCATCTCCTGTGGCCCCTGCACTGGTAAGTGTATTCTTTAACACTGAGCCACCTGCCCTAAGCAAAAATGCTCATTCATTCATTCACTGACTACTCACTATACTCTATGTTCTTTACTGAGTACTCATATTTATAATGCTGCCATGTGCATGACAGATTTTCTTGAAATCACAAAATTAGAAGCATTTGACTACTTTATATTATAGAGAAAAATTAAACATCACTTCCAGACTAAGGGGGTCATGAATCCACCTGTTATAAATGACCATGTAGTGTGCATAAACAATGACTACTAAAAAATGAACATAGTCTTTGATTTACTTTTACTCCTAGTAATTAAGGATAGAGAACACAGAGATATTCACATGAGTATATTTTATGTGATAAAAGATATTTACTGCTTCTTCTGAAAGTAGCCCCGATTGTAGACAATATGCACTGTAAATTTTAACAAAATATTAGTCATTAATTTAAAACTTTTAATTCCTGACATAAAAATATTTCTGTGATAATATGATATGAATGAATGTATATAAAAAAGATAAGTGCCTAGCATTGTAGTGCATTTAGAAATAAT
Source organism: Madoqua kirkii (assembly GCA_006408675.1). NCBI lineage: Eukaryota > Metazoa > Chordata > Mammalia > Artiodactyla > Bovidae > Madoqua > Madoqua kirkii. The sequence continues at coordinate 2,192 of SJYC01144863.1, read as the reverse complement.
TTGAACTTTATAATTTTCTTTTATTTGTAATTGTAACTCTATTATGTATTACTTAAAACTTTTAAAAATGCTTATGACAACAAAAATCAGTTAAATTGTAAAGCTAGTTTGATTCCATCAAGCATTTATTTGGCATTCTTTTTTCCTTTTTGCTGTTTTGTTTTACCAATGTATGAAAAGCCTACTAATTATTTGGTAAAGTGTTCTTTGTAATTTTTGTTCTGAGAGAAAGTGCCACTTTGCTGGGTTTTAAGAGGAATTGAGAGAAAATACTATCTAACTTTTTAGTTCAGTTCAGTTCAGTCGCTCAGTCATGTCCGACTTTTTGCGACCCCATGAATGGCAGCACACCAGGCCTCCCTGTCCATCACCAACTCCTGGAGTTCACTCAGACTCACGTCCATCAAGTCCGTGATGCCATCCAGCCATCTCATCCTCTGTCGTCCCCTTCTCCTCCTGCCTCCAATCTCTCCCAGCAAAATAGTCTTTTCCAGTGAGTCAACTTTTCTCATGACGTGGCCAAAGCACTGCAGTTTCAGCTTCAGCATCATTCCTTCCAAAGAAATCCCAAGGTTGATCTTCAGAATGGACTGGTTGGATCTCCTTGCAGTCCAAGAGACTCTCAAGAGTCTTCTCCAACCCCACAGTTCAAAAGCATCAATTCTTTAGAACTGTCTAATTTTTAAATTATTCTGATTTACAGTTGAAAGAAAAGAAAAATACTCCAAAACAAATAAGCACTATAGGAGGCAAAATAATCCCTTGTCCAAAGATGTCCACCTTCTAATTCCCAGAAACTGTGAATGTATTGTGTTACAAAGCAAAGGGGCATTCATGTTGCAGATGGAATTAATGTTGCTGATCAGCTGACCTTGTGACGCTGGGTGTATGCTAGATGATCCAGGTGCGCCCAAAGTAATCACAGGCGTCCTTCTAAGCGAAGGAGGGAGGAGTTTCAGAGAAAGGAAGTGCAAGAAAGACTTGGCTTGAGGTTACTGGCTTTACAAATGGCGGAAGGGCCCACAAACCAAGGAGTAGGGGTAGCCTCTAGAAGCTGGAGAAAGCAAGCAAATAGATTCTCCCCTGGAGCCATCAGAGAGGACCCCTGGCCTCCCAGCACCCTGCTTTGAGCTCAGCGAGACCGTCTGAACTTCTGACCTCCAGAACTGTAAGTTAACCAATTGGTGCTGTTTTTGCTCATTAAGTTTTTAGCAGTAGTTTGTCACAGCAGTAATGGAAGCTAATACAAGTGCTTGTACGATATGTAATGTGAAAAACTATTGCCTGAAATGCTCATACTTTGGCTTGTGAGGAAGTGCCTTATCTTTTTCTCTGTTTTGCTTCTCTACTCCTACTTATATGAAAGTTCTTATTGCCGTTTCTCATATTTGCTGCTAATAATGGTGAAATTAGAGCAGTTGTGGAGCAAGAAATTGATTTTTCATATAAATGCGGGAGAGAATTGGGAAAGACTAGAAATTAGTGCAAAGGACTTATTTTTTAAAAACTTAAAACTTTTTTTTAGTAGCCAAGAAGGAGTTACCCTGTGATTTTTTAAAATGGAGTCAAAGAAAGGGAAGATTTGCAAACGGTAATAGAAGTGTGAAAATTCTAATCTAGACTAAGGAAATTATCTTCATTATGACTAAGGAGAGGGAAAAAATGGCATGATTTTGTATGAGGTCCTGAAAATTATGCTTTGTTGTGGTTCATTTGCTTAGTTCGTTTTTCAGTTGTTCAATAATCAGGAGAGTTAGAAGTGGCAATACTGTTATTATTAGGAAATACCAAAATTATAAAGTTAAACTCAGTTCAGCTATTGTAACCAAAATAGAGGGATTTATGGTGCAACCACTCAGGGATATCTGGATGCAGAAGTCAGTGATGACTCCGAATCATAAAATAAAAGCTGTGTTTGTTAACAAATTGTAATATCATGGTTGTCTCTGAGGCAGAAGATGAGAAAGCTAAGTATGGAAAAAACATACACATATTGATAAAGATAAGTTAGGTAAATGTGCGTGGTCTTAATTGCTCTGTTTATCATTGAACTGATACATGCCTAGTAATTTGAGATCAGTGATTTAGTGCTTTATATTTTTTCATACCGAATGTATGAAGAAATTGAGAGTAGGATATGGGGGTGTGGGCAGGGAGCTGGGAGGAGGAGAGCGTCGGGAGAACCTGTAGAG
>SJYC01144857.1:0-22247 GCA_006408675.1 Madoqua kirkii | reverse complement strand
TTTTCTGAAACTAATTTTTAGTCCATAGAATATAGATATTTTTCAAATATATTCTCTATGTCTATTAAGATGACCATATTTTGCTTTCTTTTATTGGCAGGATGATAACACTCATTGATCCACAATGTATATACTTCCAATATCACTCCATTGGTAATATTCTGTCATTTGTATTATGTTATCTTCTTTAACTATGCCTGACTTATAAATGTGTTTATATTTATTTAGATGTGTTTATGGACTGTAGCCTACCAGGCTCCTCTGTCCATGGGATTTTCCAGGCAATAGTCCTGGAGTGGATTGCCATTCCCTTCTCTAGAGGATCTTCCCAACCCAGGGACTGAACCTGGGTATCTCACATTGTAGACAGACACTTTACCATCTGAGTCACCAGAGAACTAACTATATTTCTCTCTACCATCTTATTTGTATTATACCTCCCCATTACCCCTTGTATATCTATATTCCTTCTTTTCTTACTCTTTTTGTATTGAATTTTTTTGCACTTACTTTTTCTTCAAGTCATTTGAAAGTTGAACACTGTGATTCTATTTTATTTTTTCATTAAAAAATATCTATCATTCCTTTTAATATATGAATATCAGTGTCTGTCTGTACAGTCATTCCAAACAATACAAAGAATTTTAACAGTTTGATTCTCATCACTTTCCTCCTGTGTATTTATTTATCTGGAGTCCTAGTTTGAAAACTTTGAAACACAAAAGTAATTATTATTAATTTTTATACTTAATAATCATCTGTGTTTAATTCATTTATCACTTTATTTATTAATTCTTCTTGCAGTACAGCCTTTGCCCTGAAATCAATTTTACTTTTCAATCATCTTTACAATTTCTATTAATGAGAGTCAGTGAATAAACACAGCTTTTGCTCAAAAATATTTGTTTTCTCCTTTTCACAAAGTATACTGAGGCAATATTTCATCATATTGAAGATATGTGTTCATTATCTTTGAACTTCCATTATTTCTGGGAAGCTGTGGTGGAAAATCAAAGATGTATCACAGTTATCCCTACCTGCCAGTGCTCCTTATGTGCCTCTCCCATAACTAATAACTCGAGTATGGGCAGTATCTAGGACTTGGGCTTCCATAGCCATCATGTAGTTAAGACTCCACATTTCCAATGTGGGGCACATGGGTTTGATCCCTGGTCGATGAACTAAGATCCCACATGCCACAGGTACTGCCAAAAACAAACAAACTTACAAGAATCCTATGACTTGCATCCAGCCAAGGGAATTTGATAAAAGTTGTCACACCACAATAATGTTATTTACTGTTACCAGAAGGTACAGCCAAAAATAAACAAATAACAATTATATGGTTTGCTTCCAGCAAAGGGAATTTGATAAAAATGGCCACAACCACAATAATGTTACTTAATGTTATTTCAGCTTCTAAAATGTTAGCCAAGCGGGTGTGTATATAAGAGGTTGACTTGGGTGATTCCATGAAAGCTAATGTTGTTTTTGGATTATAGACCATAGGTTTCTTTTTCTAGACTATTCTTGTTCAAAATATTTGCCCATTTTCATATTAAAAGCTTTGATCCTTTTCTTCATTGGATTAATCGATTTTAATCCTTTATTTTCTATATGTGCATAAAGTCTTTCCTTAATTTATATAACCAGATAAATAATTTCAAAGTAGTGAAATTTATCACATATTTTTTATTCTAACTCATTGATTTGTCATGTCAGGAACTTAATTACATGGATCTGTTCTTAATGCACTCATCAAATTATTTTTTCCTACACTCATAAAATGCCATTTAGTTTATTTAGCCAATTTTGTGAGCTTTGTCTCTTGCTGGCTTAGACATGAGGTTATGCCATGATCTGCTTTTTGACAAGGAATTTAAGGCAGCCTTTGGCTAACAGGTGAGATTCCTTGATGGCTCAGACAGTAAAGAATCTGTCTGCAATGCAGAAGACCCGATATTGATCCATCCTTGGGTCGGGAAGATCCCCTGGAAAGGAAACCTATGCCAGTATTTTTGCCTGGAGAATTCCATGGACAGAGGATCCTAGTGGGCAATACAGTCCATGGGGTCACAGTCAGACAAGACTGAGCAGCTAACATTTTCACTTTGTCCAACAGACAGATGCCCTCAAGTCTGATAACTTGCAGGCAACTTAGTGCTGCCAACAATCCACATGAGCCTGAAAGTGGCTTCTTCGCCAGATATTCTTACAAACGAGTGCAGAAATCTGACCAACCCCATAACTGAACCCTTACAGAGGACCAAGCTAAATCATATCCAGACTTTTGGTCCACAGAACTGTGTGAAATTATAAACATAGTTTTTATCTGTTTGTTTTGCTGCTAAGTTTGCAGTACTATTCTTATGCAACAATGTATGAACACGTATTTTAAATTTTAGTTTCTGTAGGTTTTGTTTTTTGTTTTTTTTAAGTCATTCAGTCGTGTCCGACTCTCGTATATGTGAAATCTAAGACAGAACAAAGCGGTGTAAAAACTGACTCATATATACAGAACAGATAGTTGCCTGAGGGAAGAGAAGTTGGGCTGGGGGTTAAATGTTAAAGAGGATTAAGAAGTACAAACTTCAGTTATAAAATAAGCCATGGGAATGTAAATTACAGCCTAAGAAATATGGTCAGTAATATTGTAATAACTTTGGGACAGTTTATTACTAGATTTGTAGTGAGGTGAGGTGAAGTGAAGTCACTCAGTCGTGTCCAACTCTTTGCGACCCCGTGGACTGTAACCTACTAGGCTTCTCTGTCCATGGGATTCTCCAGGCAAGAATACTGGAGTGGATTGCCATTTCCTTCTCCAGGGGATCTTCCCAACCCAGGGATTGAACCTGGGTCTCCTGCATTGGAGGCAGACGCTTTAACCTCAGTGATCCTTTTATAATGTATGAAAATATAAAATCACTACATAGTATACCTGAATCTAATAAAAAATAAAATAATAAAATTGAAAACAGTTAAAAATTAACTGCCATAGAAATTCGATAGGAATTTATCTTTGATTTCAGAATACATGAGTTTTGATGGGAACCAAGAAGAATAAGGGGGAGGTTGATCAGGGGATTTGTCAAGGGAAGACATCTGGGTATAAGAGCAGGCAGAGGCATTATGACAGTACCAATCTCTGGGGATACCTGAGTGGACAAAAAGAACTGTGAAATGTGGAAAATATAGCAATAAATAATTATTTCACCATAATTTTGTTCATGCCATATGTGTGATGATTTGGGGTATATAAACAACTATATATTAAGCCATTTTTAATTTAGGTCTGGGAAAATATCCCTAAACATGTTATTGTAATGAATTACCAGGCAACTAAATTAAAAAATAATTACAATAGAGCATCCTAAGAGAATGGAGAATGAGATACCTATAGATAATACCTATATAGAGAGAAGTAGAAATAGTAAATCTTGCCTGTATCATAGTAACTGACATTTCTACGTTCAAATAATGTTTACTTTGACTAATCCAACTTTGAAAAAGTTGCAGAATTGGTTACTGTATATATGTTCAGGAATGCCTTGCATAATTTCAGGCATATGGAAGTTCACTAAATGTATCAGTTCAGTTCAGTTGCTGTCTTGTCTGACTCTTTGTGACCCCATGAATCGCAGCACGCCAGGCCTCCCTGTCCATCACCAACTCCCAGAGTTTACCCAAACTCATGTTCAATGAGTCGGTGATGCCATCCAACCATCTCATCCTCTGTCGTCCCCTTCTTCTCCTGCTCCCAATCCCTCCCAGCATCACCGTCTTTTCCAATGAGTCAACTCTTTGCATGAGGTGAGCAAAGTACTGGAGTTTCAGCTTTAGCATCATTTCCTCCAAAGAAATCCCAGGGTTGATCTCCTTCAGAATGGACTGATTGGATCTCCTTGCAAGTCCAAGGGACTCTCAAGAGTCTTCTCCAACACCACAGTTCAAAAGCATCAATTCTTTGGTGCTTAGTTTTCTTCACAGTCTAACTCTCACATAACCACTGGAAACACCATAGCCTTGACTAGACGGACCTTTGTTGGCAAAGTAATGTCTCTGCTTTTGAATATGCTATCTAGATTGGTCATAACTTTGCTTCCAAAGAGTAAGCGTTTGCTGAATGGATACATGAATGAATGAGTATATTAATCAGGTTATAGATTAAATAAGCACATATGTGCCACAAATGTTAACTGGTCATTCTAGAGACCAAAATGTAACTTGGATTTTATATTGCAAGGAGATCCAACCAGTCCATTCTGAAGGAGATCAACCCTGGGATTTCTTTGGAAGGAATGATGCTACAGCTGAAACTTCAGTACTTTGGCCACCTCATGAGAAGAGGTGACTTATTGGAAAAGACTCTGATGCTGGGAGGGATTGGGGGCAGGAGGATAAGAGGACGACAGAGGATGAGATGGCTGGATGGCATCACTGACATGATGGACGTGAATCTGAGTGAACTCCGGGAGATGTTGATGAACAGGGAGGCCTGGCATGCTGCGATTCATGGAGTCGCAGAGTTGGACACAACTGAGCGACTGAACTGAACTGAACTGAACTGAAAATAACTCTAAAAAAAGGATAAATGAAATCTACATCTTTCCATGGGTATGTGTTTCTCTTTAAGATAAATCTATTTTTATTTTCTTCTGAGTGTGTTTTCAAGTTGAACTATAGATGTTCTTTTCTATTTTAGATGAAAAATTTGCTGAAGCAAGAGAAAAAAAAGGCTCTTTTCCCCCCATTTCAAAACCTTTTCCTGACAGTCCAAACAGAAGAAAATCAATTAACATGTCCTTATTCCAGTCACAATACATAACTGTCTTCGGCTTTTTGGAGACATTAAACGTTAGATCTCTGTTAACTAGAAAGAACATTTATTTTTCTAATAATAGAGAAGTTATGAATGCATTGTTGGATCACTTTAATGAGCAAGAAGTAGTATGAAATCCATACTGCTCCTCCAGGTGTCTTTTTCTTACCAATTAGTTATTAAAATGTGAAATATACAATAAAATATAATAGCAATTATAACTAACCAAATAAATCATGTGAGAAAAATTTCAAAGATATAATGTATTTTTGACAATGTAAGAGTGAGATGGTTGGATGGCATCAGCGACTCAATGGACATGAGTTTGTGCAAACTCCAGGAGAGAGTCAAGGGCAGGGAAGCCTGGTGTGCTGCAGGCCATGGAGTCTCAAGTAGTCAGACACGACTTAGCGACTGAAAAGCAAGCAACAAGAGTACTCTTAGAGAGTTTTTAATGTGACATATTATGTTTTTACTTCATAACTTTACTTATATACTGTTATTTGAGGATGGAGGAATATATCAAACTCTGTTGCTAGCCTTTTCTTTTCTTTTGAGCTCACCCCCTTTTCTGCTTCTGATAGGCTATCTTGATGCTCACTCAACACCTTTTGACTCGCTTTTACCTGTTCTTGGCACCTTTCATGCAAAGCACAAAGGAGCAGGAGAAATGTGAGAGCGAACAACAAAAGATTAACCATACCTTGCAGAAAAGTGTCCTAGGACTTCTTCCAACGCTGTCAGTTCTGAATCCTCCTGTAGAGCTACCAGGGTCCCTCGATTTGGTGGTCTTCTTGGTCCCTCCGTCCAGGTTTCGGCCTTCCCGGGTTTCGGCACCAACTGTGGTCGCCCGCCTCGCCGATAAGGAGAACGCCACAGACAGGATTCTTCTGACACGCGGTTTATTGTTACAGCTCTTTTAGGAAGTGGCGAGGGCCCCGATGCAGGGAAAGCAATTGCTTATATAGCCCAGAGGGGAGGCGTGTCAACCTCTGATTGGCTCATAAAGTCAACCTCTGATTGGCTCATAAAGTCAACCTCTGATTGGCTCATAACAGAACACTGTTAGAATCCCTAATTAGCATATCTGCCTACATATATGCGAAGAACCAGGAAGCAGGAAACCGGCGCCATCCTGCAATGGCGGCTGCGGCTCCCGACAGGTAGACACATTGTACTTCTTGTTTTTTTAATTTAAGTATAGTTCATTTACAATATTAGTCTCAGGTTACAATGTAGTGGTTCAGTGTTTTTATATATTAAACTCCAGTTAAAGTCATAGAATAGATATATTGCCTTGTACTATACAGTGTACCTTTGTGGCTTATTGTTTCATCTGTAGTAGTTTTTATCTCTTCATCAGGTACACCTGTTTGGAACCTCCCCCATCCCTCTTTCCCCTGGAAAACTTTAGTTTGTTCTCTATATCTGTGAGTTTGTTTCTGTTTTGTTGTATTAATTAATTTTAATTAATTTTATTTTATTTTCATTCATTTTATGTTTTAGATTCCATGTATAAGTGAAAGCATACAGTGTTTGTCTTTTTCTGACTATTTACTAAGCATAAAACCCTGTAGGCTTTTTCTTGTTGCAAATGGCAGAATTTCATTTTTTAAGGGCAGAGTAATATTTCATTGTATATATATATTTATGTACCACATCTTTATGCATTCATCTGTTGATGAACACTTAGCTTGCTTCCATATCTTGGCAATTGTAAACAATGAACATTGGGATTCATGCATCTTTTCAGATTATATGCAAAGAAAATGTTTTCATTTTCTTTGGATATATACCCAGAAATGGAATTTCTAGATCGTATGGTAGTTGTATTTGTAGTTTTTAAGGAACCTCCATACTGTTTTCCATAGTGGTTACATCATTTTACATTTCTACCAACAATGTACTGCTGCTGCTAAGTCACTTCAGTCGTCTCCGACTCTGTGAGACCCCATAGATGGCAGCCCACCAGGCTCCCCCGTCCCTGGGGTTCTCCAGGCAAGAACACTGGAGTGGGTTGCCATTTCCTTCTCCAATGCATGAAAGTGAAAAGCGAAAGTAAAGTTGCTCAGTCGTGTTCGACTCTCAGTGACCCCATGGACTGCAGCCCACCAGGCTCCTCCATCCATGGGATTTTCCAGGCAAGAGTACTGGAGTGGGGTGCCATTGCCTTCTCCGAACAGTGTACTAGGGTCCCTTATTTCTACATCTTCACCAAATTTTGTTATCTGTTGATATATTGATGGTAGCCAGTGTGTTACTGAGTCCAAGCTCATACTGTTTGCTGCATGACAGGCCAGTGAATCAAGAGACAAGTCGTTTAGGTAAGGAATAGCAACTTTATTCACAAAGTCAGCAGACTGAGAAGATGGTCGGCTAGTGTCCCAAACAACCATCCTACCAACCTTGTAGTTCAGGCTTCTTTTATCCTAAAAGGGGAGAGAGTGTGACTGGTTGTTGCAGACTTCTTGGTGCAGGAATCCTCTGTTCTTGGAGCTGTCCATGTGGGTCTGATCATAATGTTCCTGTAAATTTACAACAAGACAGCTGTTACCTTATTTCTAGATGTGTTTTACCTGTAAAGGTCAGAGCCTTGAGAATAGGCTGTAATGTATGTTGCAGGCTCCATGGTCTGATCATAATGTTCCTGTAAATTTACAACAAGACAGCTGTTACCTTATTTCTAGATGTGTTTTACCTGTAAAGGTCAGAGCCTTGAGAATAGGCTGTAATGTATGTTGCAGGCTCCAGGCACACTCGTTACAGAGGTTCAGAGCCAGCATGACTGAGTGGGCACAAGGTTAGACAACATGCGCAAGCATGACAATAGAACACGAGGTTAGCACTAAAGGAATGGACCTAGTGTGGTGTCAGATCTGATATTCTTTGTTAGAATTCTGACAGATGTGAGGTGATTCCTCTTTGTGGTTTTGATTTGTATTTCTCTATTTAGTGATGTTCAGCATCTTTGACGTGCCTGTTGGCCACCTGTATGTCTTCTTTGGAAAAAAAAAATGTCCATTTAGGTCTTCTGCCCGTTTTCTGATTGGGTTGTGCTGTTTGTTTTGGTATTTTGTTTTATGAGCTGTTCATATAATTTAGATATTAATCCCTTGTTGGTCATATCATTTGCGAATATTTTCTGGCATTCCATAGATGGCGTGTGCATTTTGTTGATGATTTCCTTAGTTGTGTAAAAGCTTTTAAGTGTAGTTAGTTCTTATTTGTTTACTTTTGCTTTTGTTTATTTTGCTTTAGGGGACAAATCTAAAGAAATACATGTACAATTTATGTCAGACATTTCTCCTTTATCTTTTCTTCTAGGAGTTTTATGGTTCCCAATCTTACATGTAGGTGAGCTTGTTTTTGTATATACTGTGACAAAATGTTCTAATCTAAGCCTTGTGAGTAGCTGTCCAGTTTTTCCAGCACCACTTAATGAAGAGACTGTCTTTTTTTCCACTGTATATTCTTGCCTCCTTTGTCATAGATTAATTGACCATAGATGCATGGGTTTATTTCCTCATCTCTATCTATTCCATTCATCTATGTGGTTTTGTGCCAATATCATGCTGTTTTGATTTCTGTAGCTTTGTAGTATAGTCTGAACCTAGGAAATATGGTATCTGCAGCCTTGTTATCATTTTCTCAAGATTGCTTTGGGAATTCAGGGTATTTGTGAACTTCCTGATGTTCAAGCTGGTTTTAGAAAAGGCAGAGGAACCAGAGATCAAATTGCCAACGCTGGATCATGGAAAAAGCAAGAGAGTTCCAGAAAAACATCTATTTCTGCTTTCTTGACTATGCCAAAGCCTTTGACTATGTGGATCACAATCAACTGGAAAATTCTGAAAGAGATGGGAATACCGGACCACCTGACCTGCCTCTTGAGAAATCTGTATGCAAGCCAGGAAGCAACAGTTAGAACTGGACATGGAACAACAGACTGGTACCAAATAGGAAAAGGAGTACAGCAAGGCTGTATATTGTCACCCTGCTTATTTAACTTCTATGCAGAGTACATTATGAGAAACGCTGGACTGGAAGAAGCACAAGCTGGAATCAAGATGCCAGGAGAAATATCAATAACCTCAGATATGCAGATGATACTCAAGAGAGTTCCAGAAAAAAACATCTATTTCTGCTTATTGACTATGCCAAAGCCTTTGACTGTGTGGATCACAATAAACTGTGGAAAATTCTGAAAGAGATGGGAATACCAGACCACCTGACCTGCCTCTTGAGAAACTTATATGCAGGTCAAGAGGCAACAGTTAGAACTGGACAAGGAACAACAGACTTGTTTCAAATAGGAAAAGGTGTACGTCAAGGCTATATATTGTCACCATGCTTATTTAACTTACATGCAGAGTACATCATGAGAAACGCTGGGCTGGAAGAAGCACAAGCTGGAATCAAGATTGCCAGGAGAAATATCAATAACCTCAGATATGCAGATGACACCACCTTTATGGCAGAAAGTGAAGAGGAGCTAAAAAGCCTCTTGATGAAGGTGAAAGAGGAGAGTGAAAAAGTTGGCTTAAAGCTCAACATTCAGAAAACGAAGATCATGACATCTGGTCCTGTGACTTCATGGGAAATAGATGGGGAAACAGTGGAAACAGTGGCAGACTTTATTTTGGGGGGGCTCCAAAATCACTGCAGTTGGTGACTGTAGCCATGAAATAAAAAGAGGCTTGCTCCTTGGAAATAAAGTTATCACCAACGTAGACAGCATGTTAAAAACAGAAACATTACTTTGCCAACAAAGTTCCATCTAGTCAAGGCTGTGGTTTTTCCTGTGGTCATATATGGATGTGAGAGTTGGACCATAAAGAAAGACGGGTACCGGAGAATTGATGCTTTTGAACTGTGATGTTGGAGAAGACTATTGACCTGAAAGGAGATTTAACCAGTCCATCCTAAAGGAAATCAATCCTGAATGTTTATTTGAAGGACTGATGTTAAAGTGAAACTCCACCTGATGCGAAGAACTGACTCATTTGAAAAGACCCTGATGCTGGGAACGACTGAAGGTGGGTGGAGAAAGCGACAACAGAGGATGAGATGGTTGGATGGTGTCACTGACTCAACGGACATGAGTTTGTTTAAACTCAAGCAGTTAGTGATGGACAGGGAGGCCTGGCATGCTGTGGTCCATGGGGGTCACAAAGATCAGACATGACTGAGTGACTGAACTGAACTGAGTATTACAAGGAGTATGATTGTAGGATCACATAGTAACAGTACTTTTCGTTTTATAAGAAACTGCCATATTGTCTTCCATAGTAGGTGTACGATTTTGCATTCATATTAGGAATGAATGACTTCCTTTCTCTCCATGTCATCCCTAGCATTTGGCGTACCAGTGTCTTAAATTTTCACCATTCTGATAAGTCTTAGTGATTTCACAATGTTGTCTTAATTTTCATTTCTCTAATTACGTGTGATGATGAACATTTTTTATATGCTTATTTGTCACCTGTATATCTTCTTTGTCTTCTTCTTCTTCTTTTTTTTTTTTTCATATTTTTGTCCTTGGCCTGGCTTTCTGGCAATCTCCTTTTCCTTACTTCTGCCTCTTCTTGCCTTATTCTCAAGGTGAGATCATACTCTTTGTGGAGTTAATGGTATTTAGATGTGGGATTTGTACTGAAACCTACGCTGAAAAAGTCTACCACATGATGATAGTGAAGACACATATAACCCATTTTCTTTTCCATGATGAGTGCTTTGTTGTTCTATTTTTGTCATTTCAGTAATCTGGGATGATAAATAGGGCATTGTGCTAAAATTACCACTCTCTGCAAGTAGCCTCTGTTCAATGTTATTACCTCTCTCCTTCATTAATTGCTTTTTTCCAAAAGAGTCATGATGGAGTTCAGAGCACTTAAAAACACATTAGCTTCAAGAATATGGACAGAATATGTATGAGTCCCTAACCACCTCCAAATTTAAAAATATTACACCTTCACTACTGAAGGTCATATTGCTTAGACTCCTGTATTCTATTAGAAAAAAAAAAAAAAGAACATTTCCTGCAAAATCTTCTGTGCAACCAACGATGATAAGGATGGATTTTTCAGGAGGTCAGCCTCCAAGGACCACACACTGTAGATAACATTGAGATAGGTAAAGATCTTCATTTAGGAAAAGCACAACCTGTGCTGTGCCAAGAACACAGTAAACACCAACAAAATGTTAATTCTCTTTATTTGTCCTCCTCTTCTGCACTCTGATGTCAGAAATACTGTCACTGACATCACTGAATGTGTGAATCTATCCTGAAATTAGTGGTACTGGCTATGGGGTATTTTGGCCATGCTGTTGCCCAAATCATAAAAACCCAAAATTCAGTCATGACGCACTACTCTAAATTTTTTTCAGTGGCTTTTTACCACCTACAGAATATAGTCTGAGTTCCTTTGCTTGGTGTGCCCTTAATGTTTGAACTCCCAAGTCTTATTTTCACTTTCAGAAAAAAAAAAAAAGACAAAACTGATCCCTTAATTAAAAAATTGTTTCAGAACAAAACAGGCTTCCCATCCCTCTGAACTTGTATAAACGATGTTCCTTCTTCCTGGAATGCCTGTCCCTTCACCTTTGTGGTCACTGCCCTCTTCCACTGCCCCCACACCCCGAATTTTCATTTTAATTTTTCTTAGTCTTCAAGAGCTACATCAAAGTCACCTCCTGAAAGAGTCCTTCCCTGACACCTCTCCCTCAATTTGAAATTAGGTACCCCTTCCAGACACATCTGATCCATTCTGTCCTTCATCATTTTATATACTTTATTGCTCTTCCAATATTATTATTTTCTTGACTGTCTCCTCTATCTTACTGAAGGAAAGGGACAATGCCCTTTAATCACTGTATCTCTGTTTACCTAGAACCTAATCTGTGTTTAAAAAGTCCTGTTGACTAAATGGATGGCAAGGTGTATATTCTGGTGGAGTGAGTAATAAGGACAGTCTATACTCAAAATCTATTTCTGAATTAAAATTCATAGTGTTCTTTGATGTAAAGTAATCTACATGCATGTCTCCTATATATGTATATATATTTTTTCTTTCATACATTGGAAAACTGGGGTTTTTTGAAAATGAGCTTTCTTTTTCTGGGCAGGGGGTGATAAAATGATACAAATGAAAAGAACTGTAACTTTAAACTTAATAAAAGCAAAGTATAAGGATTAGTCATATACTTCAGTGCATTATTTCTATAATAGTTTTGCCCTTCTAAATGTTCTTTCCAGCTGATTGATTCTGGATACTTCAAATCCATGATCTCATGATACCATGTACCAGGGTTCTGTTTTTTCAAAGTGGTTCATAAACTAAATGACCTCCACCCCCTAGAGCACATAAACCCTGAGGTCCAGGTTGCACACGGCCCAGTTCCATTGGTATAAGTCCCCGTTTGGTCTGTAGAGCCTGTCTCTGGTGCCTTCTGAGTGTCAGTGACTGTGGATATGATATGTAACTGCTTTATGATAAAAATAAGACTGTGGCATCATTGAATTAATTAGACAAGAAGATAATTAGAAATGAAATCTCTTCAGTGTCTTAAGCACCAACAGTGGAAAATGAAGTTCAATAAATACACTCCAGACTTTGAACTTCACTTTTGATTAATTAACAAATTTTAATGGCCTTCCATAATGTGACAGCTATTCCATTATCCACCTAATTAAGGATCATGAAAGTAAAAAAGATTTCTCTTCACTTTGATGGCGGAATTTCCCTTTGAAATCAGTCAAACTGCTCGAATGACTGTTGAAAATAATACTGGCATTGTTATGCATAATGTTCAGTGTATCATAGTCCAGTGAGACCTGTATTATTGCATACTTTTATTTCACTTTTGTTTATTTGGGCACCAGGTAGAGAAGAAGAAGATAGACTACTCAGTAGGGATAATGATTTAAAACTGTAAATATTCCATCAAATGTTCTGCAAAGGGTAGATGTTAATTATTTATAGCTATTGATCTAAAGTCCGTTTGACTTATTACATACATCAGTGTATGCTCATTCTAGCATGAAATACTATGAAAAAGACTGACAAACTGTATTAAAATTTGTGGAAGCTTGGAAACCATGCATTCAGAGTGTGGGTGATATTTCTCAAGCAGTTCTCTGCTGCAATAAGAGATCAGATAACTTTATGTATGAAGACCTCTTTTACCCTCAACAAAGTGTCAAAGAGAAATAATGAAAGGAAACACAGAGAAAAACCACAAGTAAACCATATGTGTTGGGATCTACGTTTTTTGCTAAAGGAGCCAGGATGGGGGGCTGCTGAGCTTGGAGAAGAGAGGCTGGGAGCGGGTGTGAAATACCTCTGGGGCTGCAGGGCACTGTGTCTCCTCTCAGGTTTGAACGTGAACACCACAAGTTCTCTTGTTTCTTCTCTGTGAAGGTTGGGACTCACGACATAGGGAAAAATCAAAAGGTTGAAAAGTTGCTCCGGCTTGACTGGCAGCTCTGACAGTGAGCATCCACACCACAGGCTTCTGTCCTTCTGTCCGCTTCTTTCATTCTTCCCTTCTTCCGTCTTGTGCTTAGTCAGATGAGTTGGTACCATTGTGAGACCATATTAAACTGCTGCACTGTGGGGAATGCTGGGCTTCCCAGGTGGCACTCAGTTCAGTTCAGTTCAGTTCAGTTGCTCAGTCTTGTCTGACTCTTTGCGACCCCATGAATTGCAGCACGCCAGGCCTCCCTGTCCATCACCAGCTCCAGGAGTTCACTCAAACTCATGTCCATTGAGTCGGCGATGCCATCGAGCCATCTCATCCTCTGTTGTCCCCTTCTCCTCCTGCCCCCAATCCCTCCCAGCATCAGGGTCTTTTCCAATCAGTCATCTCTTCGCAGGAGATCTCCAAAGTACTGGAGTTTCAGCTTTAGCATCATTCCTTCCAAAGAAATCCCAGGGTTGATCTCCTTCAGAATGGACTGGTTGGATCTCCTTGCAGTCCAAGGGACTCTCAAGAGTCTTCTCCAGCACCACAGTTCAAAAGCATCAATTCTTCAACATTCAGCTTTCTTCACAGTCCAACTTATGAACCTTTGTTGGCAAAGTAATATCTCTGCTTTTGAATATGCTATCTAGGTTGGTCCTAACTTTCCTTCCAAAGAGTAAGCGTCTTTTAATTTCATGGCTGCAATCACCATCTGCAGTGATTTTGGAGCCCCCCAAAATAAAGTCAGCCACTGTTTCCACTGTTTCCCCATCTATTTCCCACGAAGTAACTAGTGAGTGGTAAAGGACCTGCCTCCAATTCAAGAGACATAAGAGACATGGGCTCAATCCCTGGGTTGGGAAGTTCCTCTGGAGAAGGAAATGGCAACCCACTCCAGTATTCTTGCCTGGAAAATCCCATGGACAGAAGACGCTGGCAGGCTACAGTCCATAGGGTCACAGAAAAGTCAGACACGACTGAAGCGACTTAAGATGCACACACATGGGGAATGGTAATGTGGCTTGTATACGTGTGTGTTCAGTTATGTCTGACTCTTTGTGACCCCATGGACCATAGCTCACCAAGCTCCTCTTTTCATGGAATTTTCCAGGCAAGAATACTGGCATGTTTTGCCACTTCCTTTTCCAGGGAATCTTCCCTACCCAGGAATCAAACCTGTGTCTCTTGCAGCTTCTGCATTGGCAGGCAGATTTTTTATCACTGGTGCTACCTGGGAAGCCCAGTGTGGCATAAGAGGGCATAATATTCAAGTGTTTTAGAAATTTGAGATACCTATGGACGGATTTAAATTTTTAAAAGGAAATATCAAAATCTGATTATTTTTCCAGAGGTTAAAAGCTGATTTTTTTATAAAGTATTATCTTGGTGGATGCAGATAAATTATTCATAGTGGATGTTCCAGTTCCTGAGAAAACTGCATGGAGAATTTGAATTTATATAATTGCAAATGCCCCATTTGTTAAAGACCAGAGGAAGATTTAACCTAGCAGTTCTGACACAATAGACAGTAGTAGATGAATTTCTGCCTTAGACTAATTAAACAGTACTTCAATAAAAATTTCCATATTTAAAAAATGTGTAAGGAAAATGCTAGAATAGTTTGAATCAGTGACAGAGAGTTTTTAGGACATAGTTTTTTTTTTTTTTAAAGTCCTAATAATATGGGGGAGATCACTCTTGGGTTTTCATTGGAAGGACTGATGCTGAGGCTGAAACTCCAATACTTTGGCTACCTCATGCGAAGAGTTGACTCATTGGAAAAGACTCTGATGCTGGGAGGGATTGGGGGCAGGGGGAAAAGGGGATGACCGAGGATGAGATGGCTGGATGGCATCACTGACTTGGTAGGCATGAGTTTGAGTGAACTCCTGGAGTTGGTGATGGATAGGGAGGCCTTGACATGCTATGATTCATGAGGTTGCAAAGAGTCAGACACAACTGAGCAACTGAACTGAATTGAGTAATCTGGCAAATCAATTAAAGGAAAATCTGATTCCTTTCCTGCTTTAATTAGAATATTGCCAGTTTACAGGGAAAGGTAATATTCAGTGTGTTTCAAAATACTGAGTACTTAAATTTTTTAACAGAAATTTTACTAAGAAAGCTTGGTAAATCAAGAAAATGAGAAGTTTTATCTTTTGCTCAAAAGCAGAACTATATTATGATCAACCCAGGGACATGGGTTACCTTAATTATGAATTTGTATCCTCCTGTAGTCAAGCTGTACAATTTTGCAGGGAGTACATATTGGGAAAATGGTACAGTATTCAGTGTAGTACTTGAAATTCCACTTGTTAAGTGCACAAAGTTAGAAATTTCTGAGGACTCTATTTAGCAATATTTGACACCTCTTAACTATGTATAATCTCTCCACGGCTGATCCAGCAAAGCACACCCGCTGCTCCTTACCTTGAACGGGGTCGCCCCTCCTGACCTTGAACATGGAGTAGCTCCTCTTGGCCCTCCTGCACCCATGCAGCCGCAGCTCCTTAGTCTGATAGATAGAGTACCTGATGAACTATAGATGGAGGTTCCTGATATTGTACAGGAGACAGGGATCAAGACCATCCCCATGGAAAAGAAATGCAAAAAAGCAAAATAGGTGTCTGAGTAGGCCTTACAAATAGCTGTAAAAAGAAGAGAGGTGAAAAGTCAAGGAGAAAAGGAAAGATATAATCTAATGCAGAGTTCCAAAGAATACCAAAGAGAGATAAGAAAGCCTTCTTTAGCGATCAGTACAAAGAAATAGAGGAAGACAACAGAATGGGAAAGACTAGAGATCTCTTCAAGAAAAGAGATACCAAGGGAACATTTCATGCAAAGATGGGCTCAATAAAGGAAAGAAATTGTGTGGATCTAACAGAAGAAAAAGATATGAAGAAGAGCTGGCAAGAATACACAGAAGAACTGGCACAAAAAAGATCTTCATGACCCGGATAATCATGATGATGTGATCACTCATCTAGAGCCAGATATCCTGGAATGTGAAGTCTAGTGGGCCATAGAAAGCATCACTAAGAATAAAGCTAGTGGAGGTGATGGAATTCCAGTGGAGCTGTTTCAAATCCTGAAAGATGATGCTGTGAAAATGCTGCACTCAATATGCCAGCAAATTTAGAAAACTCAGCAGTGGACACAGGACTGGAAAAGGTTAGTTTTCATTCCAATCTCAAAGAAAGGCAATGCCAAAGAATGCTCAAACTACTGCACAGTTGCACTGGGGGAGATCACTCTTGGGTTTTCATTGGAAGGACTGATGCTGAGGCTGAAACTCCAATACTTTGGCTACCTCATGCGAAGAGTTGACTCATTGGAAAAGACTCTGATGCTGGGAGGGATTGGGGGCAGGGGGAAAAGGGGATGACCGAGGATGAGATGGCTGGATGGCATCACTGACTTGGTAGGCATGAGTTTGAGTGAACTCCTGGAGTTGGTGATGGATAGGGAGGCCTTGACATGCTATGATTCATGAGGTTGCAAAGAGTCAGACACAACTGAGCAACTGAACTGAATTGAGTAATCTGGCAAATCAATTAAAGGAAAATCTGATTCCTTTCCTGCTTTAATTAGAATATTGCCAGTTTACAGGGAAAGGTAATATTCAGTGTGTTTCAAAATACTGAGTACTTAAATTTTTTAACAGAAATTTTACTAAGAAAGCTTGGTAAATCAAGAAAATGAGAAGTTTTATCTTTTGCTCAAAAGCAGAACTATATTATGATCAACCCAGGGACATGGGTTACCTTAATTATGAATTTGTATCCTCCTGTAGTCAAGCTGTACAATTTTGCAGGGAGTACATATTGGGAAAATGGTACAGTATTCAGTGTAGTACTTGAAATTCCACTTGTTAAGTGCACAAAGTTAGAAATTTCTGAGGACTCTATTTAGCAATATTTGACACCTCTTAACTATGTATAATCTCTCCACGGCTGATCCAGCAAAGCACACCCGCTGCTCCTTACCTTGAACGAGGTCGCCCCTCCTGACCTTGAACATGGAGTAGCTCCTCTTGGCCCTCCTGCACCCATGCAGCCGCAGCTCCTTAGTCTGATAGATAGAGTACCTGATGAACTATAGATGGAGGTTCCTGATATTGTACAGGAGACAGGGATCAAGACCATCCCCATGGAAAAGAAATGCAAAAAAGCAAAATAGGTGTCTGAGTAGGCCTTACAAATAGCTGTAAAAAGAAGAGAGGTGAAAAGTCAAGGAGAAAAGGAAAGATATAATCTAATGCAGAGTTCCAAAGAATACCAAAGAGAGATAAGAAAGCCTTCTTTAGCGATCAGTACAAAGAAATAGAGGAAGACAACAGAATGGGAAAGACTAGAGATCTCTTCAAGAAAAGAGATACCAAGGGAACATTTCATGCAAAGATGGGCTCAATAAAGGAAAGAAATTGTGTGGATCTAACAGAAGAAAAAGATATGAAGAAGAGCTGGCAAGAATACACAGAAGAACTGGCACAAAAAAGATCTTCATGACCCGGATAATCATGATGATGTGATCACTCATCTAGAGCCAGATATCCTGGAATGTGAAGTCTAGTGGGCCATAGAAAGCATCACTAAGAATAAAGCTAGTGGAGGTGATGGAATTCCAGTGGAGCTGTTTCAAATCCTGAAAGATGATGCTGTGAAAATGCTGCACTCAATATGCCAGCAAATTTAGAAAACTCAGCAGTGGACACAGGACTGGAAAAGGTTAGTTTTCATTCCAATCTCAAAGAAAGGCAATGCCAAAGAATGCTCAAACTACTGCACAGTTGCACTCATCTCACACACTAGTAAAG
The DNA here is from genome assembly GCA_006408675.1 of Madoqua kirkii. Lineage (NCBI taxonomy): Eukaryota > Metazoa > Chordata > Mammalia > Artiodactyla > Bovidae > Madoqua > Madoqua kirkii. Next base: position 4,149 of record SJYC01144857.1, on the reverse strand, counting down.
GAATGCTCACAATTCTCCAAGCCAAGCTTCAGTAATACGTGAACCGTGAACTCCCTGATGTTCAAGTTGGTTTTAGAAAAGGCAGAGGAACCAGAAATCAAATTGCCAACATCCACTGGATCACTGAAAAAGCAAGAGAGTTCCAGAAAAACATCTATTTCTGCTTTATTGACTATGCCAAAGCTTTTGACTGTGTGGGTCACAATAAGCTGTGGAAAATTCTGAAAGAGATCGGAATACCAGACCACATGACCTGCCTCTTGAGAAACCTATATGCAGGTCAGGAGCAACAGCTAGAACTGTACATGGAACAAGACTGATTCCAAATAGGAAAAGGAGTACGTCAAGGCTGTATATTGTCACCCTGCTTATTTAACTTATATGCAGAGTACATCATAAGAAACAGTGGGCTGAATGAAGCCCAAGCTGGAATCAAGATTGCCAGGAGAAATATCAGTAACCTCAGATATGCAGATGACATCATTCTTATAGCACTAAATGAAGAGGAACTAAAAAGCCTGTTGATGAAAGTGAAAGAAAAGCGTGAGAAAGTTGGCTTATAGCTCAACATTCAGAAAACTAAGTTCATGGCATCTGGGCCCATCACATCATGGAAAATAGATGGGGAAACAGTTAAAACAGTGGCTGATTTTATTTTGGGGGGCTCCAAAATCACTGCAGATGGTGATTGTAGCCATGAAATTAAAAGATGTTTACTCCTTGGAAGGAAAGTTATGAACAGCCTCGATAGCATATTCAAAAGCAGAGATATTACTTTGGCAACAAAGGTCCGTCTAGTCAGGATTATGGCTTTTGAAGTAGTCATGTATGGATCTGAGAGTTGGACTGTGAAGAAAGCTGAGCACTGAAGAATTGATTCTTTTGAACTGTAGCATTGGAGAAGACTCTTGCATGTCCCTTGGACTGCAAAGAGATCAAAACCAGTCAGTCCTAAAGGAATTCCATTCTGAATATTCATTGGAAAGACTAATGCTGAAACTTAAGCTCCAGTCCTTTGTCTACCTGATGTGAAGAGCTGACTCATGGGAAAAAAACCCTGATGCTGGGAAAGACTGAAGGCAGGAAGAGAAAGGGATGACAGAGAATGAGATGGTTGGATTGGCATCACCAACTTGATGGATGTTAGTTTGAGAAAGCTCTGGGATTTGGTGATTGACAGGGAAGCCTGATGTGCTGCAGTCCATGGGGTGGCAAAGAATCAAGATATGACCGAGTGACTGAACTGAACTGATATGTGTATATATGTATAATATGTGTGTGTGTGTATATATATATATGTATGTATGTATATATAAATGTGTATATATGCATCCACATTCCCACCCCTCTAGGTCATAATAGAGCACCATGCTCAGCTCCCTATGCTATACACCAGCTTTCCCCTAGCTATCTATTTTACATGTCAGAATGTGTATATGTCAGGGCTACCCTCTCAATTCATCTCAGCTTCCCTCTCCCCCTCTACCCTGGCCACAAGTTTCATCTGTCATCCATGTCTCTTCATGTCCTGCAAATAGGTCCTGCTTGCCTCTCGGTGGCTAGGAGATGGTAGCTGCTCTGACCACACTTCTTGGATACTAACAGAAAAAATCTTTCCTATGTCTTTCTTGCTTTCATTCTTGCTTTTGGAGAAGGAAATTTGATAAGGGTATGAATTTGGCCATAGTTTCTGAGGACCACAGCCTTCCTCCTTTAGTGATGGGGTTGGTAATCCTCATGCTCTATGTCTTTATGAGGCCTGTAGGTAGATAAGTGGTTGAGTCTGATGATGTTTTTTTGGATCTTTAGCCCTTTAAAATTGATGACAACCAGAAGCATGCTTCTCCAGACTTCAGAGCAATGATAAAACAGAATCATTTGTAATTACAATTCTTTCTATCTCATAGGAGATGAATGCTATTATTTCTCTGTATTGTGAAAATACCTGGGAGACCACCTCTTCATTTGATTCCTGAGGAAGATCTTGAAAAAGGGTCACTGTGTGTCTTTGGAAGTGGCGTCACCAGGATACTTGAGGCACCAACCCAAGCTGGGATTTCTGTTGATTTAGCTTGTTGATCAGTTTACTTCAGTGAAGGGATTCACCCCCACCAGCTGGGGTTTCACACACGCATGTCAAGTTCTGGAAGTGGCTCACATGATACAAGTCTTGGGTCTGACCTTTAATTCAGAGTCCCCAGCCTCCAGGCTGCAGACTGGTACCCCTGTTAGATCTGTGGTGATATTAGATTAAAAATAAAGGGCACAATGAATGAAATGCACTTGAATCATCCCCAAACCATCCTCCCATCTCCAGTCCGTGGAAAAATTATCTTCCGCAAATCCAGTCCCCGGTGCCAAAAAGGTTAGGGGCATCTGAAGTCTAATATACACATTTTAAAATTTATTTATTTTATATTTTGGTGGTGCTGGGTCTTCACTGCTGTGCAGGTTTTTCTCTAGTTGCAGAGACAGGAGCTATTCTCTAATTGTGGTGTACAGGCTTCATGCTGTGGAGCAAAGACTCGAAGGCTTGCAGGTTTCAATAACTGTGGTACCTGGGCTCAGTAACTGCAGCTTCTGGGCTCTAGAACATGGGCTCCATAATTGTGGCACATGGGCTTAGTTACTCCGTGTCATGTGGGATCTTCCCAGACTGGGGATTGAACCCGTATCTCCTGCATTGGCAGGTGGATTCTTTACCAGTGAGCCACCAGGGAAGCCCTAATATATACAGTTTATGTAACAAATACAATTCAGATTGTCTCAGAACGATAACTATATATGAAAGGTAAGAGTGACTTTGTGTAAAACCAATCCTCCTACAGGCTTCTTTGTTAAAAGAACTGCCTCTGCCAGCACCAGGGAAACCAGGCGTAGCTTCTTGCTGGTAGTGTCGGTCAGCCGCTAGGCTTAGCCCACAGCTCCCCGTCATGCCGGGGCAGGGCTAGTGCCCTCCTCAGCAGATTCCTGACATGATGAACCCTGCTGCCAGCCTCCTGTGTCTTACATCTGCAATATTAAGGCTCGTGATGAAGCCTAGTACTTATCTCCCCCCTAGGCTGAGCTGGCAAGCTACGGCTGGAGACGAAATTCTGCCATAGCTACAGTGCTCTTAAGGTCCTCTGCAGGACACATCTGGGAGTGCCTGTCTTTCAGAGTCAGCTGTCTGGCCCTGTGAGATGGCTGTGGGCTTCCTAAGAGAGTGATGGGGTGAGGGAGACTAGTATACTTGCTGCTGACCCTGAACCCACGAGCCTCCCCCAAGGAACACGTTCACACGCATGCCCTGTTTGCACAATGCCCGTGTTTGCACAATGCCTGTGTTTGTACAGTATTCCTCAGGTTGCTTTGCATCTTTGGTGTATGCGGTGTTGCCAACACAAATACACACAGTGAGTAGTTTCCTGAAAATGAGACAATTTGTTCAATTCATGCTACAAATGGTGGAGTGTCTGCCCACTGTGTAATATATAGAATATATTGGGTTGTCTTATGGTTATAACACATCCTGGTTTCTGTCTGGCAGGGGGAATAAGATCTACACCCTAATGATGCTAATGAAACATACTCATGGCAAAGAAAAATATAGAAGGTGCTCTGAGAGTTATAGAGAGAGAAGAAATGACTTCTGCAAGAATTTTTGATGGCTTTAAGACTAAGTATAACTGAAGTGTTGAAAGACCAACTAAATGGCCTTCTACCTTGGACTGGAAAAGCAAGGGGGGGATAGAGTAGAAAATGAACTTGGCTAGATGAGAATGCTTACAGGAGGAATAGTGAAAAACTGAAATACAAGTTGTATCAAGAGTTCAGAAGGCCTGCAAAGCCAGGCTAAATAATGTGAGTATTACTGGACTTAGTGCCCAGGAAGTGTAAACTGGCCATAGTGTCTGAAGGGTTGGCATAGGAAGACACGTTACAGGACTGACAGAATCTGGGTGAAGGGTGCCAATTTATCATGCCCCTTGGATTGAAGAAAATACAAATTGGGGTATAAAATCCCATCTGTATAGAAGGAGATGAGGAGCAGTGTTAAACATAACTCATCTACTCGTTACTTGGGCTAGTAATCATATTACTGGGGTCCTAGCAGGAAAACACTGGAGAAGGCAATGGCACCCACGCCCACTCCAGTATTCTTTCCTG
>SJYC01144856.1:0-14459 GCA_006408675.1 Madoqua kirkii | reverse complement strand
AGCAGTGTTAAACATAACTCATCTACTCGTTACTTGGGCTAGTAATCATATTACTGGGGTCCTAGCAGGAAAACACTGGAGAAGGCAATGGCACCCACGACCCACTCCAGTATTCTTTCCTGGAAAATCCCATGGACGGAGGACGCTGGTGGGCTGCAGTCCATGGGGTCACGAAGAGTCAGACACGACTGAGCAACTTCATTTTCACACATTGGAGAAGGAAATGGCAACCCACTCCAGTGTTCTTGCCTGGAGAATCCCGGGGACGGGGGAGCCTGGTGGGCTGCCGTCTATGGAATCGCACAGAGTCGGACACAACTGAGGCAACTTAGCAGCAGCAGTAGCAGCAGCAGGAAAACGTAACAAAGGCCATTATCAGAGCTAATGGAACTAAATGTATAAACATACTAAACATATTGTTGTACCTTGGTAAGCTATCTTGACTTTGTGTTTGACCACTTCAATTTGTGGTTTCGAATATTTAGATAATAAAGTAGGTCAACAAACTAGCTTGAAACCTCTAGCCCTGGTGAATGGGACATTCATTACAATATGACATCTGCCTTTGCCATTTTAGTTATTATTACTCACATGATTACATCCAAGAAGGATTATGATTAAAGAGAAACAAACAGTATTTTTTTTAGATTTCTTTTTTTGTTGCTGTTGTTGCTCTGCACAGCATGTGGGATCTTAGTTCCCTGACCGGGTTGAATCCACACTGTTTGCATTGAAAGTGCAAAATCTTAACCACCAGACCACCAGGGAAGTCTGGCAAACAAACAGTATTAAAGGCAGGGTAAAGGGTCGATGACAGTTATGATGGTTCAGAACAAAGTTTCTCCTAACATTTTCAGGAAGCCAAGTAAATATTGTTATGATAAAGTACAACCCTCAGTAGCAGATTGTTTGGAGAAAAATTCATTTTCTTTACACTAAGCACTGTGAGAAATATACTGCTCATTATAAAAAGAACATTGAATAAAACATGAATAATGTTGTCAATCTGAGCTTCACAGAAGGTAAAATGGTTCTTTATGCAGTCACTTCACATAATAACCTCTAAGAAAAATCAGAAAAGAAAAATGAATTACAATTCTGTGAAGCCACTTCTGTGGTAAATTACAGTAATTAGTTCAGATGTAGATTCTCTGATATGATTTAGTAAATGAATGAAGCTTAAGGATCCTAGCAGTGCTTCTCAAAATGTAATATTCGCCATCTTTTGTGATGTCTGTTGAACAGTCTTATGATCAGCATTGCTGGAACCTCAGAAATATACATTTTTAATATGACTCCCAGTGAGTATGCATATCTGTATTTTCACAGAAAATACAGAATTTGAGAACCACTGCAGATTTTATTTTGGGGGGCTCCAAAATCACTGCAATGGTGACAGCAGCCATGAAATTAAAAGCTGCTTGCTCCTTGGAAGAAAAGTTATCACCAACCTAGACAGCATATTTGGAGAAGGCAGTGGCACCCCACTCCAGTACTCTTGCCTGTAAAGTCCCACGGATGGAGGAGCCTGGTGGGCTGCAGTCCATGGGGTCGCGAAGAGTCGGACATCACTGAGTGAGTTCACTTTCACTTTTCACTTTCATATATTGGAGAAGGAAATGGCAATGCACTCCAGTGTTCTTGCCTGGAGAACCTTAGAGATGGGGGAGCCTGGTGGGCTGCCATCTATGGGGTCGCACAGAGTTGGACACGACTGAAGCAACTTAGCAGCAGCAGACAGCATATTAAAAAGCAGAGACATTACTTAGCCAACAAAGTCTGTCTAATCAAAGCTATGGTTTTTCCAGTAGTCATGTTTTGATGTGAGTGTTGGACTATAAAGAAAGTTGAGTGTCAAAGAATTGATGCTTTTGAACTGTGGTGTTGGAGAAGACTCTTGAGAGTCCCCTGGATAGCAAGGAGATATCCATCCAGTCCATCCTAAAGGAAATGAGTCCTGGGTATTCATTGGGAGGACTGATGTTGAAGCTGAAACTCCAGTACTTTGCCCACCTGAGAGCAAGTGAGCTGACTCATTTGAAAAGACCCTGATGCTGGGAAAGATTGAAGGCGGGAGGAGAAGGGGATGACAGAAGACGAGATGGTTGAATGGCATCACCAACTCAATGGACACGAGTCTGGGTAAACTCCAGAAGTTGATGATGGACAGGGAGGCCTGGCGTGCTGCAGTCCTTGGAGTCACATTCAGCTGGATCCGACTGAGTTCCTGATGCTGGGAAAGATTGAAGGCGGGAGGAGAAGGGGACGACAGAAGACGAGATGGTTGAATGGCATCACCAACTCAATGGACACGAGTCTGGGTAAACTCCAGAAGTTGATGATGGACAGGGAGGCCTGGCGTGCTGCAGTCCTTGGAGTCACATTCAGCTGGATCCGACTGAGTAACTGAACTGAACTGATCTTGAAAAACAATTGAATAGCTGTCTCTTAATACCTCTTGAATGTGTATTTTCACAATTGGGATTTTGTCAGTAAATACAAATCAGTAGCTTCATCAAAAGCTAATAAGTTTCTAAAACTCAGATACTCTATTTTTGACCAAGAGCAGATCTGTATTTTTTGGATAGGAAAGCTGGCTATGTGTTATGAAGAGTATGCTTGCCCAGATGGACACCATCTTTCTGCAACTAATTGGTGGCTTCTGGGGCTTTCCTACCATGAGTTACGTCCTAGACTTCTCAGCTAGGGGTGACGTAGAAATAAATGAGATTTGCCTTACCTCACATGTTCCCAGATTTGAATTAATTAAAAATGGAAGAAAATCTAATTTTTCAAGGGAGTAGCAGTTGATAGCATGGACAACCTCATGCTCATATTACCCATTCTTTATTTAAAAATGAGTAGATAAATAAAGGGGCCAATAAAATTTGCATGCAGAAGGATTTTCATCTAATTGTAGTCTCTCTTGAAAGAATACTGTCCTACTTTGCTACCCTGGGTAGCACTATCCAACCTGGCAGCATCTTTGTATGAAGTCCACAGAGAAAGCAGTCTGGGCAAGCTTCCCTGCTGTCTGCATTGAAAAGTTATCAGCTTTCCAGAAGAGCCCAGGGCACTGGATTCCCTCTCTGGAGACCATGTCATGCTATCTGAGGACAGTTTTAATTTGTTCCTGGCTGAGAAAGTACAAGAGGGTTTCATTACACTATCTTGAGGTTTACAGACAGGAGATGTTAGACACAAAAGGACTGTTATTTTCTGTTACAATTGGAGATGATGCTTAGCCTTGCTTATTTCATTTATTTGGGTCAAGCTGATTTATATCCAGATATTGCTCATAATCAGTATTTATTGTTTGAACAGAAATACCCTACATTTTTTGATAAAATTTAGCTCCCATTTGATCTGCTTAGTCATTATGGATACAAAGTTACTTTTCTGTTTCTTTGCAAGAGAAAATGATTAACTGTTTACCCACCATGATTTAAATAAGTACATGGCTCAGGCAATTCATATGTAATTTCTGTTTCCATCAAAGACATGCACATAAGATATTAATAACTGCATTCTATTTCCCTAGGTGGAATGAAAAAGTAATTTCAGTATTCTAAATTGATTGCTAATGCTCTAGTGAAAGATTAACCCTTTCTGCATGAGTAGTATCAGGCTGAACAAATATGAAACAGCATTTTTCTTCCATAGTTTACACATTTGTCAAATATTTGTCTTATCCTTTACATGTCAGTAACAATAGTATGTAAGGAATTTTTATATTCTTCTTGGAACAAGGCAGTATTCCTTTTTCTCTCCCTGGGAGTTAGGAAAGCTGTCATTTATTTTCTAGAGCAGGGGTTTCCAATCTGAGATCTAATCCCTGATGACCTGAGGTGAAGCTGATGTAATAATAATAGAAATAAAGTACACAATAAATGTGTAATGTGCTTGAATCATCCTGAAGCCACCCCTCCTTCCACCATGGAAAAATATTCTTCCACGAAACCAGTCCCTGGTACCTAAAAGGTTGGGGACCACTGTTCTAGGGTATTAATTCTAATGCTCTCCTATTGCTTGCATCTTTTTTATGTTGAATTCAGAGATATCGAGATGTCAAGTTGCGTGTGCCCTGACTTAAGTCTGCACTGTCTCTAATTTAAAATCTAAATGAATGTTGCCATCATTTATCATCTGTGATGTTTTTATTGTCATGCATAAATAAATAAAACCTCATATTGAACAGACAAGCGAGATATACATGAAGAATCAGTAAATAATTTCACAAGCCCAATTTAAAGTAGAATAGATTCAGTTTTAAGCCAGATAGCCCCTAACAGTATCACGCAGTTGGACCAGGGGAAAAAGTGCATTTGTTTATGGCATTTTGCAATAGTCAAAGTTATTTTCTTTGGTAGTTGATACTCTTGAGATTAAAAAAGAAGAAAAGACCAGTAAAATTGACATGAAAGAACAAAGCCTAGGATAGTTAAGGATCTGGTTGACAAACCTAGCAGTTAAGAGCTAGGGGCCTGAAAGTTGAACGTGGGCCACAACTTACTAGCTGCATGACCTTGAGGAAAGTTATTGAACTATTTTCCCTTCTTAAGTAGTCATTTTTTTCATTGGTGAAATTGGGGCTTAATGTTGTGAGGAGTAAATGAGATGGTCCTTGTACGTTTGTAAATGAAGAAAGGACTTAGATTCAAAGTGAGTAAAAAGATGAAATTACTGACCCACATAACCAAGGGTACAAAAGGGAGTACTGAACTGGGTCTTAGAAAGCACTAGGGTTATGAAGTATATGCCCAAACCCTACCAGCCCCCCTCTCTTCCTCTCTTGCTCCCTGCTTCTTTCTTTGTGCATGTGGCTCCGAGAGCTGAAGGTTACAGTCATCACATCCCTAGGGCTCGCGTTTTTACAGTTTTGCTGTTAAAGAGAAGAAAGCTTCCTTTGTTCTGTGTCCAGATTGGAAAATACTAGAGAGTGTTCCAATTGCTTGGGCCTTTAGCCAATTTCTGAATTGTTTTCTTTTTATATGTTATAAGGTCCACTACCAAGCTTGGCTAGCGTTAGCTCAGCGGTCATGCCTTTCTGTAGACTCTCAGCATCTCAAGACTGGCATATCCACCACAAACATAATTAGAAAAGCATTTTTCAAAGGGAAGTGGATGATATGGGGTGGGAGGTAGGAGGGGGCTTCAGCACTGGGAGATCGTGTACACCAGTGGCTGATTCATGTCAATGTACGGCAAAACCAATACAGTATTGTAACTTAGAATAAAGTAAAAAACAAACAAACAAACAAACAAACAAAGGGAAATGGAGAGGGGTCAACCTAAACTTAGAAAAAAATCAAACAGTAGCATCTGGTACAGTAGGTAAAAGCTAGTGCCTGGTTTGGGGAAGCTACTGATGCGCAATATGTTTCTTTTGTGGCTTTGTTGTTGTTTTTATTGTTTAAGTGATAGAATTGTCTTCTGTCTCCTTTCTAAACTAGATTGTGTTCTTTTTGCTATAGGCTTCTGATCCAAGGGAAAGTACTGCCAACAGCGGGCAAAATTGCCAAGTCAATAAATTCTCTTTTCCAGTTTCTTTGTTCTCTCTCTGCCAAGGATCACTCACACGGGCCTGCCTCCCTTCGAATGACTCAAACTTCAAAATTACTCTCCCACCATCTAGTTTTGATAAAACCACCTACATCCAAATAGGATGAATTCCACTAGCCTTCAATAAGGTTATGTTCTCAAAAAAGAAGCTTCACATCTTAACGCATCTTTAGCTAAGGCCGTGTGTCTGAATTTGAAAGGTTAGCAGTGAGTGTGGAGACTGTCCATGTCTTTTGCCCACAGGGCTCACTGCCTCTTCTCCACAACACTGATTTTTGTGTTGTGTTTCCCCACAACACAACACTCCACATTTTGCCTTTCCTTCACCCAGTACTCCTTCTGCTACACCCTCCAGGGATCTTAGAAGCTTAACTCATTTGCTGAAAAACAAGTCACACTATCATAGGAAATATATTAACATTTTTCAGGAGCCCTGAAATGGCATTTGAAACATGTCATACAGAGATGAAAACTTACATTAGGTTCGAACTACTTGTGGATAGTGATAATAGAAGTGAAATTCCAAGCCTCATACTGGGGGAAAGGCAAACAAAAGTAAGTCATGCCTTTCTGCATAAATGGTTACATACTCTATTGCAGACAATGTTACACTTCGGGACTACAAAGACCCCAGCTCTGGCTCTGGTTCATCTGCAAGGAAATGATAATTTTGAGAAAGGAAGACAGAAATACTGCATGCATAAACCTAGAGAACACTAGGAAGAGAGAGGATATAGAGTGAGAGAGAAGACTTAAGAAATATTACAGCTATGAACCGATGGTGAAGTCTAGGAATTTTGTTACAGCTGAGAAATCTTGAAGAGACTCCCTTCTCCTTTTCTTTATGTGTATTGATAATTAAACAGGTGAATGTGAGATTTCTGTACTAGCTGGAATTTTTGCCTGTGAATCTTGTTAGGGCGTGTCTTTGTTTCTCAAACTTCCTTTTTGGATAATTTCACTTTCAGTAAGCTGAGTCACTGATGATCAGCAAGAAAATAAGTGCTGAACCTGGGAAGGTCAGCTGAAGTGAAATAGTCATTCAAATGTACTCTCTCATAGACAGAGGCTTCTGACAACACTGTGCTAGTATATCCCACAAAAGTATCAATAGCAAAACTTGCTTGTAGGTCAAAAGCTATTCTGAACTTGTTACTTTCAGTTGAAGGTTAGGTTGTTGAAGGGCCTCTAGATTCTCAGGTTTGGCTTTGGACTGAAATAGTGAGATGGTTGAAACCAGTGAGGTGGTTGGCTATCTCTGGCTTGAAGATGAGTATCTATCAAATGCCCTTTTCAGTGAAACCACCACTGTGTTAGGTCTACAGAGGATTAGCCCCTACATGGGAAACTTTGAGGTCTGAGAGGACAAAGACAGTCAAGCCCAACTGCTGTGAATTTTTTTCATGTCTGAGTCTTTGACCAGGTCCTTTGGCTATAAAGGTTGGTACAGCTGTCCCTCATTTTTGAGTTGAACTCTAGTGGTTGTTTTATGTGATGTGTGTTAATGTCTAACTCTGCCTAAGTAGATACCATACAATACCCATTTAGAAATGTAGCCTAGAAATACCATTTATTTTCTCAGGAAGCATGATCCTTAGGGGGAAAAAATGAATTCATTTGTAACTTCGTAGTGATGGACATGGTAAGGATGTTAGTGCTGAAAAAAAACATTTTTCTTTTCACATGATTATGATCATCAAGTTTATAGTCCTTGATAGTTACATCGAATTCAACAGTTTCACATCATTCTGATAATATACTCCTGCTGGATCTGCATTCCTATCTGATGTCTTTTACTCATTTTTTTTTTCTTTCTTTGTTAGGAAAGGAGGGAAAAAAAAGGCAGTAGACCATAGACTGAATGATATAAAAGTGCTTTGTAGTTTCTTTGACAGAAATTCATCGAGATGTGAGGATAGCAGGTTTATCTCACAAGACTCTGCTGTAGTCCAGCATCAAAGACGTGAATCACTCATACCCGAACATGATGTGACACAGCTGCTCACTGGAGACAAAGGAACGTATCAGAGGTTGATGTGATGGATATAGTGTGTAGAGCCTTCCAGGAGATCTCCAATAAATTATGTATATCCCATGTACTCAATTTCCCAAATAGAAGCATGTTTATGGATAGTGTATCCTAGTTCATGTATTCTAAGCCAAGATGGAACTCTCAAATTTACACAGGCTTAGTATCATAGAGGGGGCCAGGAATGTAACATACGGCTTTTCCTTATACTGTTCATGAAATGCTTACAATTGTGGTGATGACTTTTAAAAAAATATTTGTTTATGGCTGTGCTGGGCCTTTGTTCGATCGCTTTCTCTGGCTGCGGTGAGCAGGGTCTCCTCTCTAGTTGCAGGGCATGGCCTTCCCTTGTTGCGGAACACAAGCTTTAGGCGAGTGGGCTTCAGTAGTTGCCGCATGCTAGCTCAGTAGTTGCAACTCCCGGGCTTGGTTGCTTCATGGCATGGGGGATCTTCCCAGATCAGGGTTTGAACCTGTGTCTCCTGAACGGGCAGGTGAATTCTTAACCACAGGATCATGACGGAAGCCCTGTGGTGATGAATTTTGTATGTCATCTCTTTTATACAATGAGAGACTAAAGCAAGTATCAGTACTCCTGATTAGAAAATCAGTTGATGATTTGCTTACAATTATGTATGATCTGAGATAAAAGAAGGAAAGTAATTTCTAAGTATATTGATTTCATGGGCTTTAGAATGAAGCTTTAGAATGAAGCAGAGGTTGGGAAGACATTCTATATTTAAAGACAAACAGCAAGGCATTGTGGGGCTTCCCAGGTGGCTAGTGGTAAAGAAACCATCTGCAAATGCAGGAGCTGCAGGAGACACTGCTTCAATACCTGGATTGGGAAGATGCCCGGGAGAAGGAAATGGCAACCCTATTGAAGAAAACCTCCAGTTTTCTTGCCTGGGAAATCCCATGGACCGAGGAGCCTGGTGGGCTGCAGTTCATGGGGTCACAAAGAGTCAGACACGACTGAATAACTGAGCAAATACACACACAAGCAAGGTATTATGAGACAAGAATTGGATGCAGAGAAGAAAAGTGAGCTCTGATTGGGTCATTTTGATGAAATTGTCTGTATTTTTTCCTTGTGTATAAAATAAGGGAATTTTTAACTCTAATTTTTTAAAAAGTAAAAATAGTTAAAAAATAATTCTTCCTTTTATTCCTGCTAAACAATAAGTATGGAAAGGCCAATCTTAAATTGGAAGAAGAGGAAAGGCTTCAGTAATCCTGGACTGAATTAAAAAGAGACTAGGGGGTGGTACTGGTGAAGTTAAAAGAGATCTTTGCAGAAAGAGATCTCAGGAGGTATCTGTGTAAGGTACCCTGAGCAAAATCTTGTTTCTAGATTCTACATTGTATCTGAAAAGAGAAACAAAATAAATGTGGATTTAACTACATCTCTATCATATTAACTCCAGTACAGTTTCTTTGTCCAGAGTAATATTATCATTAAGAAATAATAAGCAGCTTACATATATATGTGTGTCTGTGTGTATAAAACTAGATATGTAAGACCCCCCTCCCTGTATTTGGTTCATTTTCTTAATGGTGTATATTATTGCATTAAGAAAATGAGTCAAAATATGCTAGATGGTTAAACCTGTTTTCCTAGTTGTTTTAGGATTTAATTTTGAAAAGAACTCTCTGATGCTTAACCAATAAGAGCACAAAATAGAAGGTTTATGAAACTTACATGTCATGCTACTCTTGATAGCAATACAATTATAAAATATGTGACAACAAGTGAGTGTTTTCTTAAACATTTTACATTGTTGAAAATATGAAATATTAATTGTCTTCATGCTTTTCTTGCAAAATGAACTCTAGGCTGTTTTCTGACATGCAAATGTAATTCATTCTTGAGGCTCATTTTCTGAAACTGACAGGTATTATCTATTGCATATATAGACTGTGGGGCCATGTTCATCTCCATCTTTAAAGCCTAAATTTGAAAACAATGATGAAGTATAACCAGGAGGCTATTTCTGGACATGAATGGTCTACTGTTGAAAAATGTAAACATATCTCCTGAGTGTGTCAGGAATTACATGATCAGAACATGGTGTCAAGGAACCTGAAAATCTTGCTGTGTGTAATTTTAAATCAATGTACATTTATCACAAAATAAAAATGTAAAATATTATAACATATATATGTATATGCATGTTTACATATATAAACACACACACATACTTATATGTTAGTTTGGGGTTCAATCTAGCAGGAATGGTAGAACTAACTTGTCTCATCAAGGTATTTCTCCAGAGAGGCAGTTTGTAGAGGTTTTGTTTCAAATTATTTGAACAAACAGCCCTGAAGAAATTGGTGGGAAAAAGTGCTGTGTGTGTGTGTGTGTTTGTGTTCACATGCATTACTTGGAAGCATAATATAAATAAAACCACTGGATTTCAATAAGAAGTTCTGTTCAGTTCAGTCTCTTAGTCGTGTCTGACTCTTTGCGACCCCATGAATCACAGCACACCAGGCCTCCCTGTCCACCTCTAACTCCTGGAGTTTAGTCAAACTCATGTCCATTGAGTCGGTGATGCCATCCAGCTATCTCATCCTCTGTCGTCCCCTTTTCCTCCTGCCCCTAATCCTTCCCAGCATCAGGGTCTTTTCCAATGAGTCAACTCTTCGCACGAGGTGGCCAAAGTACTGGAGTTTCAGCTTCAAAATCAGTCCTTCCAATGAACACCCAGGACTCATCTCCTTTAGGTTGGTCTGATTGGACCTCCTTGCAGTCCAAGGGACTCTCAAGAGTCTTCTCCAACACCACAGTTCAAAAGCATCAGTTCTTCAGCACTCAGCCTTCTTCACAGTCCAACTCTCACATCCATACATGACCACAGGAAAACCATAGCCTTGACTAGATGGAACCTTAGTCGGCAAAGTAATGTCTCTGCTTTTGAATATTTTATCTAGGTTAGTCATAACTTTTCTTCCAAGGAGTAAGCATCTTTTAATTTCATGGCTGCAGACACCATCTGCAGTGATCTTGGAGCCCCCCAAAAACAGTCTGACACTGTTTCCCCTGTTTCCCCATCTATTTACCATGAAGTGATGGGACCAGTTGCCATGATCTTAGTTTTCTGAATGTTGAGCTTTAAGCCAACTTTTTCACTCTCCTCTTTCACTTTTAAGAGGCTTTTTAGTTCCTCTTTGCTTTCTGCCATAAGGGGGAGTGTCATCTGCATATCTGAGGTTATTGATATTTCTCCTGGCATTCTTGATTCCAGCTTGTGCTTCTTCCAGCCCAGTGTTTCTCGTGATGTACTCTGCATGTAAGTTAAATAAGCAGGGTGACAATATACAGCCTTGACATACTCTCTTTCCTGTTTGCAATCAGTCTGTTTTTCCACATTCAGTTCTAACTGTTGCTTCCTGATCTGCATATAGGTTTCTCAAGAGGCAGGTCAGATGGTCTGGTATTCCCATCTCTTTCAGAATTTTCCAGTTTATTGTGATCCACACAGTCAAAGGCTTTGGTATAGTCAAGAAAGCAGAAATAGATGTTTTTCTGGAACTCTCTTGCTTTTTTGATAATCCAGCGGATGTTGGCGCTTTGATATCTGGTTCCTCTGC
Organism: Madoqua kirkii; assembly: GCA_006408675.1. Taxonomy (NCBI): domain Eukaryota; kingdom Metazoa; phylum Chordata; class Mammalia; order Artiodactyla; family Bovidae; genus Madoqua; species Madoqua kirkii. The sequence continues at coordinate 3,274 of SJYC01144856.1, read as the reverse complement.
CTTTTCTAAAACCAGCCTGAACATCTGGAAGTTCACGGTTCACGTATTGCTGAAGCCTGGCTTGGAGAATTTTGAGCATCACTTTACTAGCATGTGAGATGAGTGCAGTTGTGCGGTAGTTTGAGCATTCTTTGGGATTGCCTTTCTGAAGTGAGGCAGAGACATTTTCAAGGCTCTAGCTCTTGGTTTAATGGTTAGTTGAGATTTTAAGTGACAGCAACTTCATTCCTTCACTTTGTTCTCCAAATCAATTTTTATGTGATTTCTGAGCAAAGCCCTTGTTATTTTGTATATTACTCCATTTTTTACATAGGAAAAGTTGTTTGCATCACTTTTCAACATTGTAAAGCTTTTAATTTTAAACATCCAAAGAGGTTTTTTTGTTTTTTTTTTTGTTAATACACTTTGGGAATACTTATTTTCATATTGACTGTAGATAAGAACTTTATAACAAATTTACATAGGAACTTCATCTTCCTGGTAAAATATTTATAAGAAGTAGTACTCAGTGCCATAGGCTATAGAGTGTAACAATACTGAAAAATATGTAGAATATAGAAAAACAAAAATGAGAGTACATAGATTTGACTACACAATCTCTAGTATTAATATACTATAGGTATATGGAATACTGGAGCTTCCCTGGTAGCTCAGCTGGTGAAGAATCCACCTGCAATGCAGGAGAACCCTGTTTGATTCCTGGGTCGGGAAGATCTGTTGCAGAAGGGATAGGCTACCCACTCCAGTGTTCTTGGGCTTCCCTGGTGGCTCACCTGGTAAAGAATCTGCGTGCAATGCAGGAGACCTGATTCAGTCCCTGGGTGGGGAAGATCCCCTGGAGAAGGGAATGGTTATCCACTCCAGGATTGTGGCCTGGAGAATTCCATAGACTGTATAATCCATGGGGTCGTAAAGAGTCAGACACAACTGAGCGACTTTCACTTTCACTTTCATATAGTGTACTATATATATACTTGTATACATATAAAAATGTAGAGAATATTCCTATAGAGTGGCTAGCCATTAGTATGTGAATGGCTTTCCTGGTGATTCAGACAATAAAGAATGTGCTTGCAGTGCAGGAGATCTGGATTCAGTCCTTGGTCGAGAAGGACCCCTAGAGGGAACGGCTACCCACTCCAGTATTCTTGCCTGGGAAATCCCATGGACAGACCCTGGTGGGCTACCGTTCAAAATATGGTTCTCTTGGGGGATTTCTTAACAAAGAAATGTAAACTCAAAGTGAAAGATAAGGCTGCCATTTGCTGGTCTCGAGAGGCGTCCTGTTCCTGGCCTGTCAACAGTTGCTTCATTTGCCTGAAGCACTTAGATGAACAGGCATGGTGTATGTACACAAAGTGGAAAGTGTGGTTATTTTTCAAAATGAATAATTGCCTGTGGAAAAAAAGAAAAAGAGAGCTTCAAAAATAAATAGATCATCCCATTTCTTTTTTCCATCAAAGCCATATCCAGGCAGAAACAGAGTATGACTTGTAAGAATAATCCAAATGGTTGATGAAATAAAACAAATGGATAAAACTCCTACTTATTAGATGTATTTTAAAAAGTCATTTGATGAAAACTGATTCCCAGTTGTCATGTCATGTAGATTTCTCCTGCTTTCGATAATTCTAACCAGAATTTAATCCACAAAAAAGAAGTGTACAGATAAGTAATGTTATTTTACATTTCTAAAATATAATTGTAGAATTTTGGACCACAAAAAAAGTAATCTGTGAAATTGAAGCAACAGTATCCAAGACAGATATTGGTCATATAAAAAGTATAGTTCTTGGTCTCTCGCAATCAGGTATACAAATATCTAAATATTCTCTGTTAAGCAACATTGAATTGTATTTAATGTATTCGTTTCTTCTTTTATGCAAAAGAGATTAGTAAATATTGGACCGTTGTAGGTTTTTACATTAAATTTTAACTTCGAAAGATACTGTTTAACAAAGATAATGAGAAAATATATATTAAAATCATTTCTTACATACCTAATTGATGAGAAATAAATTCTGAGAATAATAATTTTTGACTGTATGGAGCAAAACAAACTCTCAAATTTCAGTTTAAGAATAAATTGGGAACCTTTGGAATTCCCATGGTATCTCTAATTTTCTTGAAGAAATCTCTAGCCTTTCCCATTCTATTGTTTTCCTTGATTTCTTTGCATTGCTCACTGAGGAAGGCTTTCTTGTGTCTCCTTTCTATTCTTTGGAACTCTGCATTCAGATGGGTGTATCTTTCCTTTTCTCCTTTGCCTTTAGCTTATCTTCTTTTCACAGTTATTTGTCAGGCCTTCTCAGACAACCATTTTGCCTTTTTGCATTTCTTTTTCTTGGGGATGATTTTGATCACTGCCTCCTGTAAAATGTTACGAGCCTCTGTCCATAGTTCTTCAGGCACTCTATCAAATCTAATCCCTTGAATCTATTTCTCACTTCCACTGTACAATCATAAGGGATTTGATTTAGGTCATACCAGAGTGGCCTAGTGGCTTTCTTTAAGACTTTTCAGATTTTCTTTAAGTCTGACTTTGGCAATAACGAGTTCATGATCTGAACCAGGCAGCTCCCAATCTTGTTTCTTCTGACTGTATAGAACTTCTCCATCTTCAGTTGCAAAGAGTATAATCAATCTGATTTTGGTATTGGCCATCTGGTGATGTCCATGTGTAGAGTCTTCTGTTGTGTTGTTGGAAGAGGGTATTTGCTATGACCAGTGCATTCTCTTGGTAAAACTCTGTTAGCCTTTTCCCTGCTTCCTTTTGTACTCCAAGGCCAAACTTGCCTGTTACTTTAAGTGTCTCTTAACTTCCTACTTTTTCATTCCAGTCTCCTATGATGAAAAGGACATCTTTTTTTGATGTTCTAAAAGGTCTTGTAGGTCTTTATCAGTTCAGTTCAGTCGCTCAGTCATGTCCGACTCTTTGCGAACCCATGAATCACAGAACCCCAGGCCTCCCTGTCCATCACCAACTCCCAGAGTTCACTCAGACTCATGTCCATCGAGTCCGTGATGCCATCCAGCCATCTCATCCTCTGTCGTCCCCTTCTCCTCCTGTCCCCAATCCCTCCTAGCATCAACGTTTTTTCCAATGAGTCAACTCTTCGCATGAGGTGGCCAAAGTAGTGGAGTTTCAGCTTTAGCATCATTCCTTCCAAAGAAATCCCAGGGTTGATCTCCTTCAGAATGGATTGATTGGATCTCCTTGCAGTCCAAGGAACTCTCAAGAGTCTTCTCCAACACCACAGTTCAAAAGCATCAA
>SJYC01144855.1:0-10513 GCA_006408675.1 Madoqua kirkii | reverse complement strand
AAGTTTGAGCATTCTTTGGCATTGCCTTTCTTTGAGATTGGCATGAAAACTGACCTTTTCCAGTCCTGTGGCCACTGCTGAGTTTCCCAAATTTGCTGGCATATCGAGTGCAGCACTTTGACAGCATCATCTTCCCGGATTTGAAATAGCTCAACTGGAATTCCATCACCTCCACTAGCTTTGTTCATAGTGATGCTTTCTAAGGCCCACTTGACTTCACATTCCAGGATGTCTGGCTCTAGATGAGTGATCACACCATCGTGATTATCTGAGTTGTGAAGATCCTTTTTGGACAGTTCTTCTGTGTATTCTTGCCACCTCTTCTTAATATCTTCTGCTTCTGTTAGGTCCATACCATTTCTGTCTTTTATTGAGCCCATCTTTGCATGAATTCAACTTCAGCTTCTTCAGTGTTACTGGTTGGGGTATAGACTATGATTTCTGTGATATTGAACGGTTTGCTTTGTAAAGAAAAGAGATCATTCTGTCATTTTTGAGATTGCACCTAAGTGCTGTGTTTTGGTCTCTTTTGTTGAGAAAATTAGAGATGCCAAGGGAACATTTCATGCAAAGATGGGCACAATAAAGTACTGAAATGGTATGGACCTAACAGAAGCAGAAGATATTAAGAAGAGGCAGCAAGAATACACAGAAGAACTATATAAAAAAGATCTAATGACCCAGATAACCATGATCTCTGGGGATTTTCCTGGTCCAGGGATTGAACCCATGTCTCTTATATCTCCTGCACTGGCACGTGTTTCTTTACAACTAGCACCTCCTGGGAAGTCTGTTCCATATGTGAGAAATCATTTCAAAAGAGCTACTACCTCTGGGATGAGGAGGTTGAAAGAATTAGCAAATGGGAACTATATCCACAAGCTTTGAAATATTTTGGTAACTATTGCTTAAGCAAGGGGTGAGTACACAAACGTTTCCTTTTTCAGTTTATATTTGCATATTCTAGATGCTAATTTTGTAAAATTGAAGTGAAAATGATGTTGCAAACATTTGCAATCAGTGTGTAAAAATGCTTTCTTTGAAGATTTGTGGCTGTGTTAAATGAGTCTGTAATGCTGAAGAAAATCAGGGTAGGGAAAAGAGTGAGACTGAACGAATGCTTAGTTGTTCAGTCGTGTCCGGCTCTTTGCAACCCCATTGACCGTGACCAGTCAGGCTGCTCTGTCCATGGGAATTTTCCGGGCAAGAACACTGGAGTGGATGGCCATGCCATGCCCTCCTCCAAGGGGATCTTCCCAACCTGGGAATGGAACCTGGGTCTCCCATATCGCAGGCAGATTCTTTACCATCTGAGCTACCAGCAAAGCCCAAGAATACTGGATTGGGTAGCCTGTCCCTTCGCCAGGGGATCTTCCTGACCCAGGAATTGAACCGAGCTTGCCTGCGTTGCAGACAGATTCTTTACCAATTGAGCTACCAGGGAAGCTAGTGAGACTGAATCAATTCAGTTCAGTCTCTCAGTCGTGTCTGACTCTTTGTGACCTCATGAATCACAGCACGCCAGGCCTCCCTGTCCATCACCAACTCCCGGAGTTCACTCAGACTCACGTCCATCGAGTCCGTGATGCCATCCAGCCATCTCATCCTCTCTCGTCCCCTTCTCCTCCTGCCTCCAATCTCTCCCAGCATCAGAGTCTTTTCCAATGAGTCAACTCTTCTCATGAGGTGGCCAGAGTACTGGAGTTTCAGCTTCAGCATCATTCCTTCCAAAGAAATCCCAGGGCTGATCTCCTTCAGAATGGACTGGTTGGATCTCCTTACAGTCCAAGGGACTCTCAAGAGTGTTCTGCAGTACCACAGTTCAAAAGCATCAATTCTTCGACGCTCATAGGACACCCTAAATTGTTGATAGTTGTTTTTTTCAGGAAAGAGTCAGGAGTTTATAATAGTGTAAAGTGACTTTCATGTTTTGTTCTGTATACCTGTGAATTATGTGATTCTTTAGCATAATATGTTCATGTATTACATAAATCAAAAGAAGAGGAAGAAGATACACAATATTCTTAGCATATCTGAAATATATATTTTTTTCTCAGCCATATCTGACCTTCTGAATAAAAAGTCACATTAAAAGTTATGCTGAAAATTAATGCTTTTTAGCTTCAGGAAACATGAGATTCCATATATAATTATTTGTAAAAGCTTCATATTTTGGTATGACAAATAAAACATTTTAAAATAATGGACTAACTTTAAGCCTTCACTACATTTCAGAGAATTTACAGCCTTTGAAATATCTTCTATAATTGTAAAGGAAGCATTTCATTACTTTCTCAGTTGATTAGATTTGATTCATGAAGTGCTGCTAAAAAATGGAAATGATTATTGGTTTTCTTCATAAGCATTTGTTACATTTAATTTTTGAACTAGCCACAGTGTTGTCCAAATCATGTAAGTAGAATCAAGCAAGTGAATAAAGTAGTGTGTATTTATTGTTGTTAAAACTTCAGGTGAATTTAAGGAATCGCTTAACAGTAGTTATAAATAAGTGAAAATAGCTGTTATTAAAAAGTACATTTAAAAAATTTTCCAGGTCAGAGTGTTAAATAATCATGTTTTGACTACAACAGATAATTTGCAATAAGTAAACTGACAGGATTTTGAAATATTTTTCCTATTCACACTTTTAGAAATAAAAATTATGAGTCATATGTCAAAAATAGGTGGATGTTACACTATAAGATCTCTCTTGATGCTCTGTGACAACCTAGAGGGATAGGGTGGGGAGTGAGGTGGGAGATGGATGGAGGGATATGTTGTTTACCTACGGCTGATTCATATTGATGTATGGCAAAAACCATCACGATATGGTAATTTTCCTCCAGTTAAATAAATACATTAAAAAATATCACTCTTAAGCTTCAGACCCATATATACAGATAATTCACTGCTGCTGAATGAGCAGTCACAAAACTAAAAGGTCAGTGCAATCCTTGGAGGCCCGTGGACGACATAGACAGGTATAGACGTGGGGATCCAGGAAGAGCAAGGAAAGGTAACTCACAGCTTTCTCCTTTCTTGAGGTTCCGGTGGCCTGGTGTAGGAACTCTGAGGAGAGGTGGCCCGTGCTGTGCAGAACATCCTGGATTGCTCTCCAGGCACAGATGGCAGAGCAGCACCTCTTTTGTTTCAAGTCCACGTGGGCCCTATTTAGGGTTCCACTACAACTCTAGACAAACAGCTTGGAGTCCTTGCTCTTAGTAATCAAATGTATGCAATGATTGTAATCTTGCTTAGCCATATTCACCTTCTCTGTTAAAGGAGAAACCAAGACAACGTTTCTTTTTCTTTCTTGGAGATGCAAGGGAATTCAGTATTGGCATTACCCATATTGTGCTTATTTTTAATAACTATAGTGTAACACTGGACAACTTCACTCAAATGTCTCAAAAATTCTCAGGAATAAAACACACCAAGTTGAGTTACCTTTCTTCTCCACACCAGCGAATCACTTATTTTTCTCTTTTGGAATGGTCCAACCTTTGGCCCAAGTCATTACCTATAAGGAGGGTGAACTTTACCGTAAACTTCATTTTCTCTCTCTCCATATATTGTTAGTTACAGCTTCTGTTGATTCTGTCTTCTGGATGGTTTTTGATCTGACCAACCCACTGCGCAGCCACAGTGCCGGCTCCTGGCATTTTCCATCGGGACCAGGGCAGTCACCTCCTGGCCCACTCCTCTGTCTCTGATCTTGCATCTCTAATCCAATCTCTGCATCACGATTTTTGTCCAAATGAAAACTGGAGGATGTCATGTGTTTCCTTAAAATGGCAGACTCTTATAATGAAACCTGAGCTTTTTGACATGATTTAGAAGCCTCTAGACAGTTCTTTCTTCTGGCTTCTCTTTACCTAATTCCCAGTTACCTGGCCAGATCTGGCTCACCATTTTAAGGTTCAGGTTGTTTGCCAGTTTTTCTTTCAGATAATCGTGTGTGTGTTAGTCACTCAATTGTGTCCGACTCTTTGCGACCCCATGGACTGTAGCCTGCCTGGTTCCTCTGTCCATGGGATTTCCCAGGCAAGAATACAGGGGTGGGTTGCCATTTCCTACTCCAGGGCATCTTCCCAACCCAGCCCAAGGATTGAAGCTGGTCTCCTGCTTTGCAGGCAGATTCTTTACCATCTGAGCCACCGGAGAAGTCCGAATAATACATTGGTTTTTCAGTCATGTCTGACTGTGACCCTGTGGACTGTAACCCACCAGGCTCCTCTGTCCATGGAATTCTCCAGGCAAGAACAGTGTAATGGATTGATACTTTCTCCTCCAGAGGATCTTCCCAACCCAGGAATCAAACCCAGATTTCTTGCATTGCAGCCAGATTCTTTACCATCTGATCTATAGAGAAGATCCTTCTGTTGTTAAAGTCTCAATTAACCTCTGTGACCTAGTCATGCTGAATTTATTTCCAATTTTCTAAAATCATGTGCTCTCTTGTCTCTGGTGCTTTACCCTTGCTGTTGCCTTACCAGGAAGTCTCTAACTCTGCCTGTGTGTCTCTATAATGTCCTGTAATTTTCTTCCTCTGACGCTTATCAAACTGGATGGTAAGTTCCAGTGCACACATCTCTACCACCCCCAGGCTTGTTCCCTGTGTGCATAAAAACCGTGTTTTTCAGCATCTGGTAGAGTACCAGCCTGTATTTCACACCTAATCCATATTTCTGATTGCAACAAATGAATGAGGAAATGAACTCATGTGTATGGAAAATAGGAAGAGAGTGCTTAAGACATGAAAATTACATGATGAAAAAGGTACTTATATTATGATAAACAAAGAAAGACCTGTTTAGAAGAAGTCTGGAAAGAAAAGTTCAAAATGTCAGCATGCCTGGGTATGAGTGGTAAGAGTTAGGTGATTTCTTTTTCTACTTGTATTGTTAAGGTTTGTTTAAGAGACAATATTAATTTATAGTATTTTGAAAAGTTGAAAAAAAAAGCACAACATAAATATGACTGGAGATTGTACCGATATTTGTGTACAATACTTGTCCTTTCCCACTGGGTTCTTTCACTTACAGAATGACTTCAAGGTTCATCTGTGTTGTAACATGTTTCAGAATAACCTTCCTTTTTAAGACTGGATGATATTTCACTATTTTTATGCCATATTTTCTTTATTCATTAAGTCAATGGACATTTGTGTTGTTTTCCGTCTGATGGCTTAGAGGTTAAAGCGTCTGCGTCCATTGTAGGAGACCTGGGTTCGATCCCTGGGTCGGGAAGATCCCCTGGAGAAGGAAATGGTAACCCACTCCAGTATTATTCTTGCCTGGAGAATCCCATGGACGTAGAAGCCTGGTAGGCTACAGTCCACGGGGTCGCAGAGAGTCGGACACGACTGAGCGACTGAGCGATTTCACTTTCACTTTCAGCCATTTTAGTACTGCTGCAATGAAACTGGTGTACAAACGGCTGTTAGAATCTCTGCTTTCGCTTATCTGAGTATACAGGTAAAAGTGGAGTTGCTGGATAATATGGTAATTCTATGTTTAATTTTGAATGCTTTCTAGAAATACACATATTTTATTTTTATTCAGCTTTGCAGTCCTTGATGAATAAGAGGACATCTCAAAGTTAGATGGAAACGTAAGATGACAAACCAAATTCTGCATTTGGATACTGCAGCTTCATTTTTGCTTTATGAGTTTGAAATTATATCTGTCCTTGACTTGCATGAACAGGTAGAGTTAAACAACAAACAACCTTTTGTCAAACAGAAAGGTAGCAACATACTAAATTGCACAAGCAGAACTGACTCCCCTTCAGGCTGATCCATAAACTTAATAAAGGACACGTGCAAACTCAGCCAGGACCTCAACAAGTCTGTACAGTTCATCCTGCCTGAACTGGGCTTAAAATATCTTTGTCTAACTCTGGGAGTTATTTGCTTGTGGATTCTTTTAAGAGCAATCTAAAATAAGAGTCATCAACTTACATAAAACCAAAATTTTGGCATCTCAAGAGATATTTGGTTGCCCTTTTTTTTTTTCCCCCGCAAGGGTATTCTATGAGACATAAAGATGCAGATGAAAGTTTTCCAAGCTGTTGGAGTATTTCTGCTTCCCAAGGTACTTAAGTATTTCAGAAAAGATGGTTATAAATGTGTCAACTGGTATGCAAATTCATATCCACTTGGGATCTATGACATTTAAATACAATGTTTGATCCTTTCATCTCTTAGGCTTTTATAATACAGTACAAATTATTGGCCAAGATCTAAATCCATCTCTTGATCTACTCCTGTGGACTACACTGGAGAAGGAAATGGCAACCGACTCCAGTGTTCTTGCCTGAAGAATCCCAGGGACAGGAGAGCCTGGTGGGCTGCTGTCTAGGGAGTCGCACAGAGTCGGACACGACTGAAGCAACTTAGCAGCAGCAGCATACACATAAGACAAACATTCTTCTCTTAAAAGTTAGCTCTAAGAATGACACAGTAATCACTGTTTATGTACAAATACAAAGTGGTATTTGAAAAAAAAAAATAAAAGCATTTTTTTAATCCACTTTAACTCGTTTGGAATGAATTACTTGTCCAACAAAGGAAAGCAAAATCTTAAGTGATCTTTGAAAGAAAAATGGAATTTTAAATCTGTACATTGCTCCTTTCATAATTTAAGTGATATTTAGATAGAGTGTTGGCCACAGTAGGAAAAAACAACCCCTGAACTTTTAATTGCAAAAAAATAGTTGTAGGGCTTCCCTGGTGTCTCAGGGGTAAAGAATCTGCCTGCCAGTGAAGGAGAAGGGTTTGATCCCTGATCTGGGAGGATGCCACAGAGCAGCTAAGTCTGTGCACCACAGTTATTGGGCTTGTGCTCTAGAGGCCAGCAGTGGCACCTACTGAGCTCACATGCCGAGACTACCGAGTGTGTATGCCCTAAAGCCTTGCTCTGCATGGAGATGCCACCGCAGCTAGAGCGGCCCCTGCCCACTGCAACTAGAGAAAAGCGCATGCAGCCGTGAAGACCCTGAGCAGCCTGTATGTGTATATATAGAGTCTTCACCACAGTCTGACCTGTGTAAACCATTTGCAAAGATTCTGTATTAGTCACCCTTTAAGTGGGAATAAAGACACTTGTCTTCCATACTTTAAATACTGAATGAAGGGTTAAGTGAGTTAATATAGGAAAAAATGCTTGGCAAGTAATTAAGCCCTATATAAATTTCAAGGCAGACTTGATGTTCGTTATGTAAACAACAGCTTGTTTTGATTTCTTCATCCGGATCTGTTGGCTTTGCCATGTTACTCTGACCTAAGCAATAGTGAACCTAAATCTTGAAAGGAGACTTGAACTTGGGATATGAATCATAAAGCATATGAGTGCAGAGGTATTCTCCATCTTTAAACTTGGAAATAGCTGTCGTTTGGATAGTGCTAAGATATGTATGCGCTTGTTTTGGACAATCCCAGAAAGAGGTTGCCTTAGATTCCCCCTTCTCCCACTCTTTGTGTGGGGAGGTTGAAATGAAAAGCGTGCTGAACTATTCTGGAATCTGTATAGATCTATATCTCAATGACAGGCAACCTTATAAAAATAGCTTGCATGTTTATGGTGTTTTACATATTTTTGACCTTGAGCCTTAAAATCTTTTAGATGTGCATGGCAGATGTTTTGTCCATTTAACCAATAAGAAAACTTGGACAAAAATGAACAAAACAATACCTCTAAGATCATAAAATTAGTTGTTGTTGTGCATGATGTTGGGGGAAGGAGCATTAGAATTCAAACTCATAAATAATATTAAAAAAAGAAGCTTCTTATTCAACACTCCATTTTACCTCCATAATTTTGCTATATTTTCAGTTGTTTTTGCTGTAGCTCAATTCGCCTTATCTAACTTGTTTGCATATCTGATGACTGTTTCCCAGCAGTATTAAAGTTACCTCCTCAGAGAAACATTCTCTCTGTTCCTCCTACACGCACTTACTCTTTTAAGAAAGTGTTGATCACATTCCAATCTCTGTTGGTTTTCTTCTGCCTCACCCACTGGTATGTTACACCCTACTTCTTTTTTTTTTTTTTCAGTTGAACTATAGTTGATTTACAAAGTTGTGTTAATTTCTGCCACACGGCAAAGTGATTCAGTTATTCATATATACATATTCTTTTTTGGATTCTTTTCCACTATGATTTATCACAGGAGAAATTCTTGATTATTCACAGAACAAAGTGCATAGCAGACAAATGGACAAACTTTTCATGTTAGGAGAGATGATGTAGATCTAATTGATTTTTAAGACCTACCTTTAGTTTCTATTAAGCTGTACCTGGTGGGTTTTTCTGCATCTTCTTCACAGTACCTGAGTATACTTAATCCTGAATGTCTATATACTCACTGTTGTTTCTAATATTAATCTTAACATGGGCTGGAGATGTCTTTAAGGAGTTCTATGTAGCCTGTATTTCACCTTACTCACGCTATTTAGACTGGTTCCCATTTTATGATTCTGTAGGATGTTTCTTTTTTTGAAACTCAACCTGAGACATCAGTATTTGTACCCAAATCCTCAGTTCTGTATCCCTGTGCTAGAATCTTAGCCTTGATATGCTCATCTCCTCCTACTGTAGTCTGTCCTGATAAACTCCTTTTCGCTGTTGTAAACTCTTTGCAGTATCCTAAAATCCCTTTCATGTCTGTCTCTGCTTTTATATAATACTTTTTCCTCTTATTGAAGCTGGGTAGTCATATGCTTTGCCTTCTAAGGAAAGATTCTCTTCATGCTGATAACTTCCTTTCCTGTAGGTGTTTCAAAAACTAATCTGCACGTGGATTTTCTGTCACCAGTTTTTCCTTTCCCATTAACATATACTTGCTAATGTGTATTGAATTTCTAGCATATCTTGTGTTCCATTCCTCATGCTAACTTCTTGACTATCTTTGGTCAATGGGTGAAAATAATTAATAAATTGATTTTAATTTGTTATCAGCAAATGTCATTAACATATATGACATATAAATATTATCAGTATATTATAAAAAATAAATGATCTGAAATGTCAAAGTTCAAATTTTATTTCCACATGAATGTTTACAGCTCACCTCCCAACCCTTAACTATATCCTTTGTCATCATGAACTTCATTATCCCACCCCAGTCCTTCAGCCTGTTTCTTCTACCTTCCACCCACACCAACCATAATAAATTCTTGTACAGCAGTGGTTCATTTATAAAGCATGGAGAATAAAACAATAGCCTGTGTTTGGCAGCAAGAGAGAGACAATATAAAAGTGAAGGGGAACGTTTTTCCCCTTAGAATCTCCTTCATTTATAGGTAAATGTGAGATCTCATTGAACATCAAAATTGATGCCAATAATACTTCCCTGGATGACTTAGATAAGTTGCATATTAATTCTTCTCTCCCATCTACTCAAGTAGGATAAATGTAGGTGAACAGTGTTATCAGGAATAGTTTAATAGCTTGGTATACTACATTCAAAGAAATGTTGGTATGGCATTAAAATCAAATTAATCTATAAAATATTTAGTATTCCAGTATGTTCTATACATAGATTGATGAAACATGAATTAATACAAATTGCAAAGATACATTTTTATATATTGTCAATACCCCTATTAGTAATCTTAAACAATATTTATTTGTAATTAACTTCAATTTGCATTTCAATGCTAAAGTTTCATGAAAAAGTGTTTCATAACTTTTTTTTCCCTTTTCACCTATAAGGCTAATTTTTTTCCTGGGGAGTTCAGAATTCTGAGATATAAATTGGAGGTTCCTTCTGCATAATCATCATAATTTATCTTTGCCTCTCAAGGACAGAGTGATGTTTTTATACTAGGATAAAGGGGTTCAGTCCTATAGAATCCGCCTGCCAAGCGGTAGACATGAGTTCAATCTCTGGGTCGGAAGCGTCCCCCAGAGAAGGAAACAAGCAACCCACTCTAGTATTCTTGTCTGGAAAGTCCCATTAACAGTGATGCCTGGCCCACTACAGTCCATGTTGTTGCAAAAGAGTCTGTCTGCACTCCGTGACTAAACAACAACAATCTGTGATATAATGAAGAAAAATACCCATGTGATTTCTTATGTTGTGTTGTTAATCCAATTTAATGACAGCTATGGAAAGAGCTTTCAGCATGTGTCATGGACTTTAAGTGATCTTTGTGGTTAATCCCCTTTACAAGGATATTTTCTCTTGCCAAGATAAATGCAATAGAAGTAAACATAATATCATGCAAAATGATAGGTCTGCTTTTTCTTTGGATTAGTGACAAGAACCAGTGGTATTTACTGACTTTTCTTCTTAACGGGTGGATGAAATCTGAGGCTGTGTGAATGAGATAATAAAGAAATTATAAGTCTATTTGCTCTTTAGTTTAGTTTTAATTCTATTGGAAAACAAATAGACTTGGAAAGTTAAAACCCAGAAGTAGTAAATTAAAAAAGAAACAAACTTGTAAGTCTCTCCTTAACAATTATATACGTTCCTATAAGATTTTCCACTCATCTAATAGAATGTT